>JAFVLL020022409.1:25938-108438 GCA_021397915.2 Tor tambroides
TGGCTCTGCCCAGAGCAGCCTGCGATCTATTCCTGTCTCTCACAGCACAAAGAAAAGCCACTGAACAACAGAAATCCCCTCAGAAAAGAAATAAGTCTACAGTGAGCACAGAACAAAAGCATAAAAAGAGAGAGACAGAGTGAGAGAGAGAGAGTGAGTCTCCAGTTGTTTGTTCAGTCCCATGGTCCATCACCTTGATCTGGGCTGATCGAGCAGCTGTGTACTGGACAAAATCTTGGCTTAAACCCCCCGTCTCCAACTAATAAACCCAAATCCAGCAGCCGGATATCAGCCTCTCTCTGTGTGCCCTCCTGCTGTTGTGGAAATGTCCTGTTATTGCTGCTCTCTCTCTATTGATCGGGGTGTAATTGCTCTAAAACTCTGTTTGGAGGCACTTCCTCTTTCCATGTGGTGTTGAGGGCATACTGGGGTTTCTCAAACATCTCAAACCACAAGCCAAAGTCTTTCCCAGAGATATTAAAACTCTAGACCAGCGCTCTGCACGAGACCGCCTCTTAGAGCATAATGACTTCTGAAAAGTGTCTTTGAGCACATATATCCAGTCTGAGTGGACCATCGAACGCCAACAGTCAGTCCTATGAAATCAGCTCCAAGATGAGCCCTTCCTGTGTAAGCAGAATGTACATTTCAACACTGTATTGTCTCATATATGCATCTTATGATAGTGAAGGTATGACAAATCAGCTCCAAGATGAGCCCTTCCTGTGTGAAGACTGCAGTTCTTGTGCCAGCATTAAAGACATAGTTCACCCAAGATTGTAAATTCTGTCATGATTTACTCACCTTCACCTTGGTTCCAAACCTGTATGACTTACTTTCTTCTAAGGAACAAAAAAGAAGCTATTTTGAGAAAAGTCTTAGTGTTTTTGTCAATGGTCACCAAAACTGTTTGGTTATCCACAATCTTCAAAATATCTTCTTCTGTTTGCAGTAATAGCAGGAAAGTCATACAGTCTGGAAACAAATTTTGAACAAATGATGACTTTGAATTTATTTTTGGGTGAACTATCCCTTTAAGATGACTGCATCAGAAGAGCTAATACAAACACAAACACTTCACAATGAGAAAGACAGACAGAGTCATGTACATCATGAGTCACGTTCGGACAGTTCCAAAATACATCTCCACTAAAATAGCACAACACACTGACACACACACCAGATGAAAAGGCCCACAGCAAGATCACAGCAGAGGAGAAGGAGATGACTACTGGAATAAAAACGAGACACAGAAAGAGAACGAGAGAAGAAAATGAGAGAGTTACCATACAGTAACCCTGTAACCACACAGGCAAATCATCTCTGCCTCTGGTTTGCTGATTTTTCATTGCATGCAAATGTTGGTCCGGCAGTAGGACACAATTATAATTCAGCCCAGTTCAGAGTGGGATGGCACAGCAGTAGTGTTACATGCATGAATGAGAGTAAAAAGTCAACAGTCCTTCACTTTTATCTTGTCTAGATTCATCACACCCCTGTCTTCATCTGAACAGCCTTTATCGTCCTGGCGCAGCTGCAACGGGGAACTGCAGCATCTTTTTAAAGCAGAATGTACATTTCAACACTGTATTGTCTCATATATGCATCTTAAGATAGTGAAGGTATGACAAACTTCTTCCATGCATTGCTAATCAATTAAACAGCATGACTTCACCCACATGGAATCTGTGCACTTTTTTTTACCATTTTCTGAAATGACTGTAAATAGCACAGTTCTGAATGAATTTAATTAAAGTAAATATGGATTAACATTGACACTGCCAGTATTATTGGTAGCAGAGAACATGTCATTTTTGATCTTTATTTAACATGATCTTTTTAGCCTAAGTATGATCATTTTTTTAGCCTAAGTTTGATCATTTTTGATCTTTATTTAACATGATCTTTTTAGCCTAAGTATAACTGAAAAAAACTATATTCATCTAAATAGCAATGACCATTTTGGCCTTAAGAGTTTTAGGCAACTGTCTGTTGTATAGTAGGTAATTTTTTAATTATTGCAAATAGTTAACTGTAATTAAATGTTGGTTAAATATTTACTGCAATAAAAGTTACAAGTAATGATTATACAAAGCGGCATAGCATTAGCATATTTCAAGATTCTTTTAAAGTTGCAATGTAACGGAAGTAGCTACACATCTTTTCCTCCATATTCTGACTTACATCTGAGTGCAATGGATTATCGAAAAAGAAAAAGAGAAAAATGTAGGATTGGACTTGGTTCTCTCCACTGGTTATTACTTGGGTGGAGGCAGATCTAAATGTGAGTTTACAGTTAACTGTAAGAAAGAGACAGAGTTTAAACAGACTAACTGATTGGAGAACTCTGTAAATGTACCGGAAGACCGAGTTATGATATTTTACTTAAGTCAAAGAAAAAAAATATATAAAGAAATTATAATGGATGACTTCTGGATGCAAAATCCATGGATGGATGCATTTCGAGAACAGACAAGGGTGAAATTTCATTTCATGCCAACTTCAAGTGAACTCGACCTTCAGCCTCAATGTCTCCATGTCAAAAATTTTCTTCAAAAGTGTGGAGTTTTCTATCCTGTTTTACTAAGAGAAAGGTTATGCCATGGAAGAAAAGAAATTGTAGGCAGGGGATGTGTGGGTGAGAGTCAGGTTTGAATTCTGCTGAATTTTCTGCTGAACTTTCTGCAGAATTCTATGGCTGCAGATTGTGTTCTGGGCTGAGCATGATTCATCAGCACAGTGAGTCCAGGCAGACGGGAGCCTTATCAGCCTGATTAGCAGAGACCATGTTCTCTGTGTGTGCACTGTATGAATAGTTTTAAGCAGCAGAGACCCTAAACCGCGTCAAGCCAAGTGTTACCTGAAATCCATAACGGGTGCACCCACAAACTACAACCAAACAGTAGGTGAATGGTCACAATGTGAGAATCACTGCAGGTAGAGATTGGCTTGTCAGTCTGCTGAGTTTAAAGAAATAAAAAAAGTTTATTTTCAGTGTCTTTTTCAAAACAATATTGGACCCTACTGACTTTCATTGTATGCACAAAATAAAAACACTGTGTTCTAATATATTTTGTGTGTCACAGAAAAAAAGTCAGTCATACAAGTTTAGAATGAAATAAGGGTGATTATAATGTTCATTTTGGGGTGAAATCTATTTTTGTTTCTGGCCTTTTACTGCTTTTATTGGCAGAAATGGGACAGGGAACAATGGGAAGGAATCAGGAAATGATGCACTCAAACTTGCACCACAGGCCCTTGTGTCAGAGCACTAACCACTCGGCCACGGCTCCAACTGAGCTCATCCATTACACTGATGTTCTCCTATATAATCTATGATACCTCTTTCATAGGACATTTCACATCAGAACATACTACACCCTCCCCACATCACTTGTTTGCAGCAGTTACAATCTTTTTTGCCATGAGGTGAGAGTAAGGTGTCCAGATACCGTGATCCCATCAACTCAGCGCTGATTGATTGACTTTTCCCTCTCGATGATCCTGGCTGCCTTTGCCAGATATCGGATTGTTTCTTGTTTTCTGTGAAAAGTCGATGGGCGTCCTGTCTGCTTTGCGGAGCCATTTTTAAAGTGCATTTCTTTTCTTAACTAAAACCCACACAATCCAGACACACGCACTGCTGGAGGGCTGTGTTTACACTTCAGGGTGTTTTCTGCCTTTTTTTAGATGGAAACAGAACTGAGAGTTTCACTTGAGAAACTGTAACATCATGCACGCACAAGTGCAGCTGCAGGAGTCCCATTTTGAGACAGACCGAACCAAAAAAAATGACTCAAAGAGAAAGAGTAAAAGCACAGATGAGAGACATAGAAGAGGTCAGCAGTCATTTCCCGGTGACTTTAATGGCAGAAAACCATGGCAGTTATAAAGGGGGAAAAAATAGGAAGACTGGAAAGTTTCTGAACAACTTCTTACACCATGTCCTAGACACACCAGACACACTGCAACATGCGATAAAAATTCTTCTACAAGTTAATCTGTGTTTTTTTCCTAACCTGCTGTTAGGGCTGTGACTAACAGATTTTTACCACCGCGGTGGTAATGGACCAACTACCGCCGGTGGCGCGGTGTTGTTATATATATATATATATATATATAAAATTTTGAAACACGAAATAAATAAATGGGCTCGATCATCTATGAACAAACATGCATGTTTATTTTAGCACTTCCGTCACTGAACACGGAAAATAAATAGCAAAGAAATAATACAGTTAAACAAGAAAGTAGCCTAAATAAGAATGTTAAATACTAGGGATGCACGATATTATCGGAATCGGTCGAAAATGGCTTTAAATGTAAATATCGGGATCGGCCTGATATGAAAAATTATGCCGATATGTCTTGCCAATAAGAGGAATACGTTAACTCACATGTGCTCAGGGAGTACTAGTGATTAGATCATGTCAGCAGTGTGGCTCATTCTTGAAGCAAAGTTTTGTCTGAATGATGATTGGATTCACTGTTTTGGATGGCTGCATTTAAAATGAGAATGCACGTACAGAATGACGTGTGTGATAGACTAGAGTAAACAGTAATAGCACGTGCAGTGACAGCTAATGCCCGTTCGGTAAGGAGTTTTAATCTGTAGGGGGCGCTGTTGGCCTACTTCTAATTAAATTAAAAGTAAAATAGCCTACACAAATAACATTTAGACTGCGTTTCTGATTAAATAAAGCAGTAATTGATGTCATAAAATAATGAGTACGTTTTGATTTAAAGGTCAGAAGCTATAGCTTACATGAAAAAAAAGAAGAAAAAAAAAATCAAACATGAATCAAACAATAATTTTATATATACTGTTTTATTGATTAATGTGTTTTATTTTTTAAACAAATCATAAGCTCTAAAAGATTTTCAGAATTTTTACAACTCTTTAAACCATCTACAAATGTTAAAACTTAAGGGTTAACAGCATCTTTCTGGGGAAAAAATGCAGCGATTGATATATAGTTTATTTATATTTATTTTCAAAGCTTCAATGTTCTCTCAAAAAACCTTCATTATTGTTTATTTAATTCTAACAAATAAGTTCTTGTTAAAAACTAACCAAAATTAAGAACATTTTGCTTATGTCTGCAAAGGAGAGACTTGGTGTTGTTTCCAAACAAAAGGAAATATATCGGTATCGGTATTGGGCTCTGCCAAAATGAGTTTAAAAATATCGGCATATCGGATATCTGCAAAAATCCAATATTATGCATCCCTATTTTAACCCTCTACAATGTGAGTAAATCACTCATATTTGCGACTTAATTTCACTCTGGGCGACTAAATGATGTTTAATATTAGCCAATGGCTAATAAATTCTCAAATTTTACTCGCCAGTGTGTGAGTTGGAGGCTAAGTATAAGTTTAGCACAGATATATTCACTCGCGGAACACTGACTGAGCGCTGAAAGTTTAAGCTCTCCGTCAAAGGAGGATCTGTGCTGTTTTTCAGTTCATCTCAATGGATCGCAGTGCACCCTGTATTTGACGTACCGTGAACTCTGGCTGTACGACTGTACGTCGCTTTAGTGGGAGCAGAGAGAGCAAGAGAGAGTCTTAAATACATGCAGAATTGACGCGCTACATGTAAACGATACTCTTTGTTGTATTTTCCTGTCAAAATAACGGAGTTCCTTTGGATTACTTCAGCTTTTAAGAACTGCCAGGTAGTTCCGGTAGTGGGCGGAACTGATGTGCAAACGGCAATCTCATTGGCTGGCACTCATCTATTATCGTCCCTGTTTTGATATCAGCAAATCAGTTCGAGTGAACGCAAACAACCTGATTAAATACTCATGAATCCAGCAGCTCGTTAATCCTTAGTACGTTTTATACTGTTCTTTTTAGCAGAATTCATATTATTATTATTATTATTATTATTATTATCATCGTCTTATCAGTATTATTGTTAGTTTTTTCCCATTTTTTTAACAGAAACACTGAATAACCGAAAAAAAGCAAAAAAAGTCCTAAATTCAGTTATTCAGTTAAAATCTCTATGCATTCACACATGGTTACTAAGTTTTAATTCTAATTACTTTAATTCTAATTAAATCTAATTCATAATGTCATATTATAATGCTTGACTGACTGATGTTAAGAGTGTACTTTCAGATATTTAAAAAGCTGTACCATTTTACAAACATATACAGTATATTACAGAGCATATATATATATATATATATATATATATATATATATATATATATATATATATATATATATATAGGCCTAGTATATCAGTCTGGCGAGTAAACTAAAAAATTTACTAGCCAATGGCGATTCAATTGCCAAGGTGTCCGTAGAGGGTTATATTAAATAGACCCTGTCTACTGGACGCGAGTGGCACAGCACGACAAAATACTATAGAACCAATTATAATCAATGATGCTGTCTACACTGGATGCAGCGCGACACGACATGACAAATCCCCGACAGTAAACTGTCTCGTCCTATTTATGAGGTACTGACACAAAATTCAAAAGTCCTGCATAAACAAACACCCCGTTGTGTTGCGATGAGGTGTAGACACGGTTCACTGTTCCGCCCCAAGCAAGCGGGCGCATTAACTCCTCGTCTGCACACGCTCTCTTTGAAATAGAAATCGTTGCCACATTTCTTATTCATATCTTCCATTTTTCACTGTCTCATTTGTATTTGGCCAGTTTGGAGAAAGCATCCCCAAACCTGACCAAGCGTTTGCGATCACAGGAACTTGAAGACACTTGTACAAACGCGGATGGGTGACATGAATGGAGATTGCTCAAGATCAGCAATGTAGTAACTTTTTTGGTTTCCCAAAAAGGTCCATCGCCAAAGACAAAATTAATTTGCTGAACGCAGAATAAACTGTATTTTCCTGCACTCAAACCTGCAAATCTAAAAGAAACATTTTGTATGATGTTCAAGGTAATTTGTGAACTACCATAGACTTATAGTCTAAATAACACAATTTGCAACTGTTACTGTTATTACACTTGTATGCAAAACTTCATATTATGCTTGTTATAGAGTGCGTGACGTCACGTGCACTATTGATAGTTTTCACGTGACGTCACACCCTTATAGGCAATACGAAGCTTTGCTCCACTGACCGTCAGCTATTTTTACGCAGTTTGCTTCAAGTAATAATGCAGTAAAATGCAGATATTAAAAGGCGAGATTCAGTGGACACCTTATTGATGATGTATATTTTGTACAGGCAAGAGGATGAAGCCAGAATATAAACACAATGTGCAAAGTTTCACATTAAATGGCTTCCCATAGAAAACCATTAGAAGGAAAACACTGAACCGTTAAGCGGCCTGTATTCATGTTCCCGGCCTCATCTGCTTTTGCCTGTGTAAACTATGCATCATTAATGTGGTGATTACTGAATTTGATCTTTTAATATTACTGTTTTAAATATATTAAGGCACTTTAAGTGTTTTTACAACGTTTTGTCGCACTGTTTATGATTGAAATATTGCCGCGGGTGCTTAATATGGATTGCAAATGGCCAAAACTTGCATTTTGTTCAGAAATACCTTTGTTATATTCTTTAGAGAGGTGATCTAAATATTTGCGGCTGGGAAACAGATGAAAAATTGACACGCTTGTGCAGCAGTGGATGTTTTGCCCACCAGGTCTTCGAGCCGGTCACGTGACTGAAAACTATCAATTGCCAGTGGCAGTAGACAACCATGGTGGCAACCAACCATCGCGGTGGCAACCGACCATCGTGGTGACACGGTTGTCATGGCGACCGCCACAGCCCTACCTGCTGTGACATACGCGATGAGTGCAGGGGATTCTGTTTTAGAAACAGCTTCTATTTCTAAGAACTTACAAACTATGATAATCTCAGGTACTGATTATATGCTTTTTTAATGTTAAAAGGGTTTAATGAGAGTTTTAATATTTTGTGTGACATACTAAAAAGCAACAATATTTTACCTCAGATCTTGAAAATAAATTAAAAGAAACAAGAACATTTAAACTGTGAATTGTACACCAACAACAACAACAAAAAAATGTATGATGACAAAATTTCTATCAGCCACTCATATATTTTTAATAATGTTAAATGGTTTAATATTTATTCATTAGATTACATACTTATACTTTACTTTGATATCCATTTCATTATAAAAAAGTTATATTTCAGTCTTTATAGACTCTCAAGATGCATCACAATAGTGTACTGCATGACAATTAGAATAAAAGTATCTGCTTAGTTGTATTTCCATGCTACTTAAATCAGAGGCAGAAATGTATAAACTTACCCTCCAATCACATTCAATTCAAAACTGCAAGCACAATTCTTTTAAATCAAAGAAAATTTGCAAATGAATGAGTTCATTCTTTTAAGCAAATTGGTCAAAAGTCTTAAAGTTATGTTCATATGACTATATAATTAAGGATACACATTCACAACATAGTTGAGTTGTAATACCTGACAAAATTGTACAGTAAGGTTTAGTATCCTGTTTGCAACACCGGACTTCTCTGGACTACCTTAAAACTTGATAAAGCCAAGAATCACCCTGAAATGGAACAATTTAGCCATACAAGACACCAATTTGTATCTCACATGAGTTCTAGTAATCAAGGACAACTTAAAGCTGAGTGGTGGTTCACGGTGAGCACAAGCTAATGAAGTAGACAGGAAACCGTTAATCACGCTGGTCAACTCTTTTGAAGAGACTCGTGACTAGCTGCCATTTCATAACAAGCTTCCAAAGCTCTTTTAATGACAAGAGGCCACAGTCCCAATGGCAATTAAAATCATGCCAGGACACGCCATGATCTGTTGTGATATCACAGTGTGACACAACGGCAGCAACAAATGTTGGCTGGGAAAAATCTCGGGAGACAACAGTCACTTTGGCTACCAAAGACAAGCTTGTGTCTGAGACTCTAACATCTGCAGAAGAAGAGAGGATAGCCATGTTATGTATGGCATTCTCAGACACAACAGCTCGGGAAAAAAAAATAAAATCTCATCTGCATGTGTAAATGACATCACTGATGATGTCACAAGGGATATATTACAGCCACATACAAGAATTTTATTGCTTAAAGTTCTCACTGAAGTCACCACACCTATCCAGATCTCTCAATCCAAACACAGTGCAGATGATAACATTTCCCTTAACCTCAATACAAACCTCACAAACTTCAAATTGCAATAACACAGGACAGCTATAAAGAGTCCATAAACAACAGGAGACCTGCAATCATGTTAAAAAAAGTCTCACTCTCGAGCGGACACAGACCTCACACTGAGAAATAAACATGAGCACTACCGTTCAGGCGGAGTGCAGGCAAGATGTGTGACAAGAACGATTAACCGGCTGCTTGCAGTCTAAAATCAATTTTACATGTACAAAAAAAGCCAGTGCAATGCCAATAGATCTGCCTTAATCCTATTGCCTTAAGAAACCTTAAAATCCACATTCTCTGATTCACACTAAAATAAATACATTTCTTTCTGTACTCATGCACTCAGCCTTACGTTTGCTTAAGAAAAAACAACAGCAGTACATTATTCTTTATCTATCTTTGTGGTTTAAGAAAAAAAGACACAGCAGACATGATGCTAAGATACAAGACAGAGAAACCTGTCCGTGTCTCCCTGAAATTGACAATTCAGTTCTCATAACCTGCTGTCTGCAGGGGAGTTCATATTGTTTAGGGGGGTCCAAAAAAAAAAAAACAGTGCTGCCTTGGAGCAAAATGGATTTTCTTTGTTTTAACAGGAATCCAGGGACCTGAGGAGGGGGGGAAACATCTGAGTCGTTCTTTATGTTGCAAGAGAAAAGGTTAAGAGACCAAAACTGGCAAATAAAGAAGGGGAAAGAACTGTCTGGAAATTTTGGAAATACATGCCAACAGACTTCGAAGACATGCCCTGGATCTGAGCACTTTCCTCCTGTCTGAAACCTGAGCCATTCAGCAAAGAAAAAAAAAAAACCTCATCTGTGAGGCACTCAAAACCAAGCAAAAAAAAAATCCATTATTGATCGTTTTTGTAGTGGGACAAAAAAAGAAAGAACCTGCGAGAGTGGACAGCACTTGGGCAGACACTCTGAGCTTCAGACCAATTTAAAGAGTAAAGAGGAAGAACAGCATTAGCACAAAAGAGATGGACACACTGACACCTAATCAAGAGCACTACCCACAAATCCCTGCAAATCACTTCAGATGGACACACGCATCACTGCCTGACCACATCATTGGTATCTCCCACTTTGATGCACAGGTCTGCACCTCAAGAGCTAAAACATTATAAAAAAATAAAAATATGAGAATGCTTAAAGGGGTCATCGGATGCAAAATTCACTTTACAAGTTGTTTGAACATAAATATGTGTTGGAAGCGTGTGTACACATCCATCCTATAATGACAGAAATCCACCCAGTGTTTCTTTTTTTTAAATCCGTTATAAATTCCCCTTTCTCAAATCAGGCTGTTCTGAGATTCCTGTCACAATGACGTAGTTCTGCACAGACCACTCCCACGATAGTTGATTGACAAGGCCGTCTTACCTTGACCCGCCCTGAGTGAGCTGAGAGCTGTCCGCCTTTGTGTCGACTTCGGTTCAGGGGAAGACAAGAATGTCTCCGATTAAGCGATTGAAGTGTTTAGTTGTTGGATGTACTAATGAATATAGCAGTCATCATTAACTCCCGACATCTGAGCCACTGAAGACGCAGAGGATTAACATTACTTCCGTTTTTAAGGGAATGCGCCGATCCCCGATCTGCCTAAATGCGTCTATGTCGTAATTATTCATTACCGTCAGATTTACAGACAGCGTCAGACACGCGAGTGTTTCTGGAGCACAGAAGACTTGGAGAATGAAGGCAGCGTGTGGTGTAGTCGCTCCAGGTGTTCGGAGTAGTTTGTCTGACATTTAAGTGTTTTTTTTTTTTCTACAAACTAAACACACTAAAGAAATCAACGCACAGCAGAGAAGTGTCATTTTCAGAATGCCAGCACACTGACTGATGTAACTACATATTTCTATTATAAATGTTCACATTTTCAATACACTAGGGGTCTTTTTTTTTTTTACAGTATTTTCATAGTTTGATTTGGAATCTGTACACAACTGGACAGTATACAGGAACTGAGCTGAGTTAACTGAGTTTTTAATTTAAGCTATAGAGGAATGTAAGTTTATTATTATTATATGAAGACATGCAAAGGGAAATATCAAATCCATGTGAATGGGAAGTGCATCTCCACGAGTCTCAGTTGACTGTGAAAGGAAAGACAGGGGAAATCCAGAGGTGTCCCTTCAGTTCAGAATGAGATCAGGAGTTTATGAAGGACACATTTCAGCTCAGAGTCCTTGAATGAATGGCAGTCTAAAAACCCATCTACACAGATGCCAGAATTCATTTTAACACACGGCGTTCTGTTAAAAAATAAGGATGGGCCAGTTGTTCAGATTTTTTCCTGCCATGGCTGGCAACATTTACAGCACCCCTCTATAAATATAATAAATAGATTTTTTTAAATGAAAAATTAAAAAATACATAATAATAATAATAATAATAATAATAATAGCTACATTAAATCTTGGGTCTATAAAATAATTTTTATATATATATATATATATATATATATATATATATATATATATATATATAGCATGCAGTAGCATACAGTCTAACATATTACTGTTTCATCACATCCAAGAAACACTAATAAGTCGCATAAAACTAAAACATGTACAAGATCAACATATAAGATTTACAATGCAGTTCTGGCCCTATATGGCAAGTGGTGGTTCAGATTTCCTTCACAATGGCCCTAGGCCATCCATATTGTTAAGTCTGACATGCAAGTACGTAAAACTCTCAGTCCACTCAAGCTGACAAAAAAAATGAACTTTTTAATAAAGAGGCAGGAAATAAACAGAGATGAGAAAGGAAATGAAAAACTCTGTGGGAAAGAACTTCATCTGAATGACATCTGTTTCAATGCACACGCTCTATTCTCACAGTTACAGAAACCGAACGTTATGAAGTGATACATACCGTCTTGGAGTCTAATTCGTGGTGTGGTTGCGCTAAGACTTTATCTACACTGGAAACATCTGCAAACGTGATGAAGCCAAACCCTCTATGGAACAAAAACACAAAACACAGTGAAGGTCAGGAGATAACTCCACAGAAGAGGCAGAAAAATTGTGACAGCATACAAAGCGCTCTTGTATATTTGCTGATAAACTCAGTGAAGGCAGGGGTGTTGCAATCATTATGACACTTCTAGAAATTTCCACTTGTTGAGAGATAATCACAACTTCTCAATGCTTTTGTGTGCCACTGCTACTCTTATCAAATTGTTCTTACGCCCTTTAATAAAGTATAGATATATAATATACATGCATTGTACAAACACATGAACCACGTAAAGCGCACATGTACAAAATATAATAAACACTGTCCAGAAATATTGGCAGGTCTGGTCAGTCATTTATAGCACATCAGATATTATACAGCCCACCAAAACCTAAATTCAAAGATTATTACTATAAATTATAATGAAGATTAAATATCCTATCATAATTTAAATATTCATATTTGTCATGAACTGACAAAGTTAAGTTTAAGAAATTGTTCAGTACTCCCTCAACCATAACCGAGATACTTCTTTGCTAAACCAGACTTCTCTCATTTTTAGGCCCTATATCCCCTCTTGCCTGTCTTTTTTTTCTCAGTGCAAGTTGGTAAAGTTCATGAACAGTGTTTTGAGCACAATTAATTCTGTTTTTATATGAGATTCAATAGATTCTTAGCCTAGTTTAAAATGAACAATAGAAGTCAAATGGCAGCCTTGCTTAGAAACTCATGTTCACAAGAATAAAATGTTATATTTATGGATTATACATAGCCAGGGCATTCTTTTTAATAGTTACAAACACTTTTTATTCATTTTTGTTTTTCTACAGCACTGTTGTTCTACTACTCTTTTAAATGCCACTCCAGCGCTACAAATACTCCATCTTTCCGAATACAGAATATTGTTAAAAGAAAAAAAAAAAGAACTAAAATACCAAGAAGATAGACATAATAAATACTTTATTTATCAATCTCAGAATTATACGTTTTCAATACTGAGCCACTTTCATCAACAATTTCCCAAAAATAAAATGTTTTGATTGTGACTTCTAAATAACTCAAGGACTGACCATTCAATTGGCTCAGAAAAATCTGCATTTGCTATGAAACATACTTTCGCTCATGCTTTGTCTTATTTCATATTTCAAGATATAACAAGTGGCTTATGTGGTTTGTGGCCTTATTAGGGTCATGTAGGGAACTGTCAAGTACGTAGAAAACACAAAAGACACATCTATAATATAATGTATGCACATGCACATATAGATATATAAATACACATACATATATATATATATATATATATATGCAAAATCTCTTTGTCCTTCGTAATATAATTTAGAAATCACTCAAAGGGAACGGCTCTCTTGCAGTACAGTCCTCCTTAACTCAGTGTCAATGAATCAGCTTCCTATCGTGTTACATTTGATCTGCCCTTAACGCAAATGTAATACAGCAGAATAAAGACAGAATATAGATAGAGCAGGTGTGTTTACCTGGAGCGTTTGGTTGTGGGGTCGCGCATCACCATACATTCTCTGATCTCCCCGAATTTACTGAAATAGTCTCTAAGGCTGTCTGAACACAAACACAAGGACAAAAGAGGGTTACGCCGTGTCTACAGTACAAGTGAGCGACGCGCATAAGCCTGCACGCTGCCGTTATAATAAACGAAGGTCGCGCGCTTCACACTTCGTTGATTATAATGAGAGCGTTCAAGTTTTGTCGCGTCGCTCGCTTTTAGTGTCAGATGACTGGAAATCATAATAACCTTGTGCGCAATGACACACATACAAACACCACAGCTTTCGAAGCATGCCAAGGATAAATATAAAGCAAAACAACTCCAAAACAGAAGAAATTCTCCTTACCTGGTGAGGTTTGCCAGCTGAGGCCACCGATAAACATTTTACTGTAAGGAGAAAACATGGTATAAGTGACTCCAGATGTCAAAACGGCCATTTCCGAGTAAATACCTCATAAAGAGCGACCTACGAACAGCTTGAGCTGTGAACCGGCTGAAATGAGCCGTTAGACATGACCTGTCAATCAAAACATCAGCAGAACTGCGCGAGGAAGGACACGCGCTCGTTCGCTCGCGCTGAAAACAGAATCAAACTCCAAACACACAGACTCGTCCTGTCTTCTTACCCCGGGTCGTGTTGTGAATCATTCGGACTTCCAGAGGTGACTTGACTCGCGTCCGCTTCCATAGCTCAAAGCCCAACCAACTACAAACACACGCATACACACACACACGGGCACTGCAGCCCCAGCTCAACGAATATTACCGAACCGGGAGCGCTAGCGTCACACGTGGGATCTGCGCGCGGCTCCCGCCCATCTCAGGAGAGGGCGTGGCTGAAAGCGTCAGCCATCCAATCCGCGCCTGCCTGTCAAAGGAAACCACGCCCCCTGTTGGTTAGCAGCGTTTGACAGCAACAACGAGAGTACATTCAGTTCTATAGAAAGCTCTTTAAACCCTATAAAGTTTACATTTGCGCCACCTTCTGAATAAATACAACCAAGAGGCTTTTTGAAATAGAAAATGAATGTTTAAAACTAAAATTAAGCACTGTAATTCAAAACACTGAAATAAAACCTAGTTTTTCTTTGTGGCACAAGCGTATTCTGTCATGTGGGTCATTGTAGTTTGACTTCTTATTAGTGGAAATGTCATAAATTCCCACAAAATCAGTAATTAGTGAATGTAAGATGTAAGGGAATAGTAAGATATATTATAAATGATCAAATTTGTTTGGATTTTAGTTGTTTGTATTAAAAGGTGGAAAGTCCTTGCAGTCTTGTGGCACCTTACAATAGATAATATTATCATTAACTAAAACTAAACCAAACCATTAAAAAACTTTTATTACTTGAAATAAAATAATCATAACTTAAAATTATTTTATTTCAGCTAGTTCCCAGAATAACTGTACCAAAATAACTAAAACTAAATTAACTAAAACAAAAGCCTAAAAGCTAATTAAAAAAACATATAGAATAAAAATAAACAACAAAATGGCTAAAACTTGAAAACATAATAAAATCTAATTCAAGACATTAACAGAAAATATAATAGTATATCGATGATACTAAAACAACACTGGGGTTTACTGTATGAAACGGTGTGGACTTTCCAATTATTTCTACTGTTTTTATACTTGATAATATTGTTTATCCATAAAAATAAGAAAACTTTTGATGTGTATGTTAATTTTCTGGAAGGGTGCTGAAAAACTTGACACCCCCACACATGCAGGCAATGTATTTCCAAGCCTTTCTTCCCTTTGCTGAGTGAGCATGCAGAATGGATAGATCAGTGTTAGTGTGACATCTGCTGACTTCATTGATATGGAAATGCTCAAATAGGAAGTTTATCAAATGACTGCAGCTCTAGTTTCACAGAACCAGATCACTGTGGAAAACAAGAGCACTGCTTCGCACTGCCAAATGAGAAGTCTTTAACCAGCCAATAATATCTCGCCTCACTTAGTAAACACATAGATCATGCTGCTAATGTTCTAATAAACTTTCTCAAACCCATAGCAGCCCAGAAGCACAGTCTGAAATTGATGTTCCAACTCTGATATTTGGTATTAAAATGACTTCTGCTGGTAAAGGGTACATTGTGGAGAGTTTTAGAAGTAGTAAGAGTGTTTCCCGTATCAAGAAAAGTAAGCTGCATCATGTTATATGAGCCCAATCTGTGAGGGAGACCCACAGTCACAGCGGCATCTGTGTTTGATTAATGAGTGGATCTTCTGCTTACTGAAAGTCTCATTTTTTAATGCTGTGCTTCTGTTAGCTGCCTAACAGATCAATGCGCCTCTTTAGGATAATACACATTCATCAGGCCACTCTGGAAACGGAGAAGATTTTCTTCTTCGGGAAGGGTTAGGAATAGAAATCTCAAAGTTAAGACTGGAGAATGTGAGAGTACACATACAACAGAATCAGCCGTGACATTCAGCTTCCTCAGAGCAAACCAATCAGACCCCCTGCGGCAGGCAGATACGAGAGCAAGGCCAAATACTGCATGTTTATTGAAGAATGTCAGCAGTCACTTTAAATATTCAGCCCATTTCAGCACACTTTTCCATGATATTTCAAGCAAATCTTTGCAATAGAAGGCACCTTTTCTCTACAAAGCGCCTTGCCATGTAATCTTTCACATGAGTAAGTCAACTGGATGTGTTTCCCTGTTGATTGCCACTAATAACTCTACAAGACTTTCTTGGATCGACTGTCCATATTAGAGCAATCACCATCAATAAAAAATATAAATATATAATGTTAATGTATATATTAATAACCTCACCTCTTAAAATGAACACTATTTTAAACACTACTCATAAACAGCCATTCAAAGCTTTACACTGAGCGACATCTGTTGGCCAGAAATAGAAGGTGCATGTAATTTTTTCAAATCTTTCAGAGAGTATGGACTTCATAAACAATTTTTTTCCTATTAGGAAGATATTGTGACATACTAAATAAATCAGACATGGGCTAAAACAACAGACATTATTTGCTATGGAGGTTGGTAGTATAGGCTATAAACCATGCATTAAATGTTGATATGGAGCCAAATATGGAGAGATTGATTGTGTCCTCTTTCCCCCAGCAACTCTGAGCTTTTGTCTTGTTGAATATACTTCAATATCTGTCATGCAGGTTTTTCCAAGGCAGTCATCATAAGCACATGAGACAGAAAAGCACACCATGTTTGTGATATCCACAGATCTTTTACTTCAACAGCAGTGAGGTGTTTGGCAGCGTCAGCATGAGAGTACAGAGCACTGAACCGTACAAGTTCATTTCAGCAGGGGATTCATAATGCTCTTCACTGCTGGAGTTCTTTCATGCTTTACAGTCAGAGAGCACAATACTGTCCCCACCCTTATCTTAAAGAAAAGAAACAAAATACAAAGACCAAGAGAAAAAGAAATACTTCTAAACAGAAAATAAAAATTACTACTACAAAAAAAAAAATCTATATACTTCAATATCAAAATACCTGAGCACAACACAATCTTTCAAACCATCAGCATTCAAGAGATAATCTTAGAGAACAGTACAATATTAGCAGCTGTTCACATAAGCAGCTTTAGTTACTCTGCAATGCATTCTGGGGCAATAACCTAATTTAATTATCATTTAAATAACATCAAATAGCATAATATTAACCATTTAAAGAGAATTCTTCAAAAATGAGGTCTCCAAAAAAATCTTCATACAACAAACAATTAGACAAAAAGTGGAATACATGATTTACTGTGCAAAAAGGGTGTTCAAGAGAGAAAAAGCTGTGCCATCACTGCATCTCAAACCAGGTACAAAACCCCTGTTCAGCCAGTAATCTGTTCACCAGAACCACCTACAGACATATAAAGCACATAAGTAACAGTTATAGCTGAAATTGAAAGATTTAGTAAATAAAAATTAGACGTACACACCTCGTCTCCTGCCTGTTTCCACATGTGCACCAAAGGAAGGCCTTCTTGACTGCCAGTTACCTGATCATAAACAACATCTGTTATGTCTGAATTCTTTTAGAACTTATGAAAATGTTCCTCGGAGTTGATGAAAAGCTGATAATCATTAAATCATAAATTGTAAAATTAAAATTACAAAAAATAAAACAAACAAACAAAAAAGTTTAGCTATATGTAATTTGACTGTAAACCAACTGTGAACATTGAAATGTATTGGTAAACAAGTAAATGATTTAGGTCAAATTGCTGACAAAAAAAGTTTGAGAATCTCCAGCCTAGTGAAATCATTAAATACCAATGAAATAATCAATGTAATAAAACACACACAAAAAAATTGAAAGACAAATGTTTGCGCTTGTTATAACCTTGATGATTAAGGCCATATTTGCTGTTAATTCCTCCAACGCTGCTTTGGCCTCCAGGGAAAACTCCTCCTCTCCTATCAAAGCAATAAAATGGCTTTTCATTTTTAGCATATTTCAGTATTTATTATTTGATTTAATTTATTTGTCTAAAATTTACAATAATAGAACAGTATCGTCAGTACACATCCATGAGCAGCAGGACATCACAGAAAGCACTTTTAATCATAAACAGGCCCATGTTTTACCTGGCAAAGGAGTGATATTGTCCAGCAGAACCTCTGCTGCCTGGAAAGGCAACGTTACAAAGTCTGACCTGTGAAAACAATCTTCAAATATCAGACTAAACTCATTCCAAAACAATTAGAGACAAATAATCAAACCAAATGTAAGCCACTTAACCTGATCTGCCTGAGGGTGGCGCTGTTCACGGTGTCATAACCTCCATTATCTACATATCTGATATGAGCCATGCCAGACTCTATGTCATACTGGATGACCTGGGCTCTCTGCCAGCCACTTCCTGTTACCGGAGCTGCACAGACCACCCCCACTGACAGAGACAAACAGAAAATAGACAGACTTCCTCAAACTAGATGACAACAAGAAATCAAAATTATTTTGAGAGATGACGACATTGCATCCATGAAACCTAATTCTAAATTGTCTTGCCACACTTTGCGCAATATTTCATAAAATTTAGGACATATACTATCAGAGATGATGTCTATCTGTGTGTGTGTGTGTGTGTGTGTGTGTGTGTGTGTGTGTGTACTTGTTTATGCTACATTGTGGGGACCAAATGTCCCCACAGGGATAATAAAACCTGAAATTTTTGACATTGTGGGGACCGGCCTGCAGTCCCCACAAGGGAAAAAATTATTAAAAATAGTAAATGATGTTTAACTGAAAGTTAATGCAATTCAAACAGGTTTTCTGAAAGGGTAGGGTTAGGGGATAGAAAATATTGTTTGGGCAGTATAAAAGTAATAGAAGTCTATGGAAAGTCCCCACATTTCACAGAAACAAACATGAGTGTGTGTGTAAGTGTGTGTGTGTGTGTGTATACTGTACATACGTTCGAAAGTTTGAGGGTCAGTAATTTTTTCAAAGAAACTAATTCTTCAGCAAAGATTAATTAAATTGATCAAAAGTGACAGTAAAGACATTTATAAATGTTAAAGATTTCTATTTCAAATAAATTCTGTTAAACTTAAATAAAATGCTTTTAAGCTTTCTATTAATCAAAGTAAGTTTCAGTTTCCAAAAAAAATAAAAAAATAAAATAACATTGATAATACAATTTTTTCTTGAGCACCAAATCAGCATATTAGAATGATTTCTGAACCTCATGAAGTTGGTTGCTACATACTCAAATTGTGTTATTTCATAGTGTTGTAACTTTACTAGTATTCTAAAGTATGGGAAATGGAAATAAAAAACTAAAAGTACTGTTTAAAGTCATGCTAATAAAGCTGCCCTGATTCTAAAAGACATTTTATGGATAAAAGCAAAACCATAATACGCTATGGTAGAGACAGATGTTGTGTTGTTTCTATTGAAAGCATTTGATCAAATTAATACATGTAAATGTGAATATAAATCATTTATTCTTCACACTGAGACGTGTGCGTTTCAGTAGGGGTCTATATACCTTCGACAGGGGTGGGCAGGCTGGGACATCCCGGCTGAGAGTAGCAGAGCTGCATGTGCTGTATAAGGGTGGGAAGGGCCTGATAAGATGGATGCTTGTGCTGCTGAACAAACAGATGATGACCCGCCTCCACCCGCGAAACGATCACTTCCACAAATGCATCCTGAGGCAGCAGCAACTACGGAAACAACAGAACAATACACACGGCTACTCTCACATTCAGGCATACAAAACATTAAATTGGCACCTCAAGACACATCAAGTCAGGATACTTAACATCACTGATGTCAAAGTTGGTGTGATGTGTCTTAAAGCACCAATTTTCCACTTAAATTTCAGTTTGTTCCTCACACAAAGCTATTGCACAATTTGAGAAAACTTGAAATTTAAGTCATAAGACATCTTTTTTTACGATACATTCATGATGTTTTTTTGTTCCAAAGAAGAAAGGAAATAATTGGAATAAATGAATATGATTTTAAGGGTCCTCACCCAGGATGTGATTGGGAGGCAGGGCAGAGGAACACAATTAGACAGATCCAGATCTTTAAACTTCTTCCTGATGAGTGAGAGAGCATCATCCACCTGCTGTTGTGAGCCTGGATATACAAACACAGACACGAATTCAGAGCTGGGCTTCTGCATGGACTGAAGTACCCACCATCATCATGGGTGAGGAAACTTACCCTGGATGTGGCAGATTTGAATCTCCTGAGTGAACGGCAGGGTGGATACATAGATCTTTGCTCCAGAGCTCTGCTTCAGGAAGTTCATGAACTTCCCCTGCTTCCCGATCAATCGACCAACCAGATGCTGCGAAGACAGGTCTTGATTTAAATCTTGAAAGGACAACAAGTCTTTCTGTCTCTTATGGAAGTCATGTCACTCTTCTTATATCAGCACGCACAGTCGCGCACACACAAAGTATACAGGCCTCTATATGCCCTGTAACTTGAGCTCTTCTGTAGTGAGTCTAAAGATCATGTATCTTTTCTGCTGTGGTGCATCTCTGAACACGTTCATGCACAAGTCATTCAATGGGGTAATATTCAAACAACATCATTATGTGGGTATGTCTGTGGGCGGAGCTCACCGCTGGCACCTCTATGTCCCAGAGGATGATGGGTGGGGCTGGAGGTGGAGCCAAGCTGCTCACCTGAGTGTCAGCACTAAGGCAGCTTTTAACATCTGCACCTGGAGATGAGATCCATGTGGACTTTTTTACTACTTTGTGATTGAAGTATATGAAGTCTGACTTTATACTGTATATAAGTAACAAAAAAACAAAAAAAAACAATGCATAGGCCTACAAAAAAAATGTTGAAAAAAATAAGATATTTTGTAGAATTTTGAAGAACCAAACAGTTTTTGGTCCCCACTGACTTCCATAGTAGGAAATGAAATACTATGGAAGTCAATGGGGACCATCAACTGTTTGATTACCAGCATTCTTTGAAATATCTTCTTTTATGTTGAACATAAGAAAGAAACTCATACAGGTTTGGAATGTTATGAGGGTGAGTACATGATGACAAAATTTTCATTTTTGGGTGAACTATTCCTTTAACAGGAGGATAACTGCATGAGTTTGGAGAGTAAATGTTTCACGCACCTCTCAAGGCCTCCTCGTCTCCTTCTGTCACTCCAAGCATACAGGGAGTCATTTTGCTCTCAATGCTGACTGTGTTTTCTTCTGTGGGGGTCATCACAAACCCTTGGCCTTCCTCAGACATCTCTCTGGTCAGCCCCTCTGCAGCAGATGCATCCTCTGAGAAGCAGGAACCACATTCAGAATCATCTCCACCAGAAGCTCCTAAATGGCGGAGTAGTTTTTCCCTGAATGAGCTGGCGTCCTGAAGGCATACTCTTCTGTTGTCATCACCGCAGAATGATTCTTGAGCAGCAAACTGAAATCCACCCTCTGGAGGTCTTGAAACACTACCAAGCTCATGTGGATCGCTGGGTTCCTGGTTTTTCCAGTCCTCTGCCGCTATGACCTGTTGGACCCGAACAAAACTGATCTTCTCCAGGTTCTCCTGGTTCAGGCCTCCATCTGGGAACAGGCTGCTGCCATCATGACTGTCCAAGCAGACAGGACCTGACTGTTGCTCTGTTAAAGTGTGAGAGTCGGTGGCAAGGTGGTTTGAAGAGAGACAAACCGGATCAGACTCAAGCCCAGAGTCATCTTCACTAACATCTCCACAGTCTGGAAGACCTTCACCAGCAATGTTGTCCTTTTCTTGCTCAGTTCGGAGAGTCTCAGGGAAACGAACGGATACTTCTCCTTCTGGCTCGGGTCGAACTCCCTTGGTGAGGCCTATTTTGGAAGAGGTGCTGGTAAGGTTTTTGATTTCAGAGGATCTTGAGTTGCTGTGGTCCATGTTCAGATCACTGTAATAGAGGAAAAACAGAAAGAGTCCAGTGTCTGTCTTCACTCTGGAAAAAGTGAATCTGTCTGTTCTTTGAATATGTCTTACTTGGACTGGTCAAGGTAAGTTTCAGGGTAACTTTGCATAAACCAAGCTTTTCCATTCGTCAAATATGGAAAGATTAGTCCAACTGGTAAAAGGATGATTTAGGGGTTTTGAAACATTTTGCTGTCAAGGACTTGCAATGGAGCTCTCTTCCCTCACAAAAAGACATTTCTATTATTATGAATAAAACCCCTAAGTTACACTGTTAGAAAAATATTATGTGAGATATATCAAAGACAACAAAACTAATTGACAGCATATATATTATTATATTTTTACTGTTTTGTTATTATTATTATCAATATGAACGTTAAAAAAAGTTACATATATTTCATTTATATCTTAAGGACCCTATAATCTTCTAATAGTCTTTATTTTTATCATTTTTGTGGACACCCTAGCATCATTTGCGACCTCCTGTAGGTCAAATGTACAACTTAACACATTTGCAGAGAAAAGTTAATTTAAGAAGATATTACCACCTAAAACTGTGGCTAACCAAGTATGCAAACTTTAACAGACACAACTCATGTACGCTCAGCACTACTGACCTTTCCCCCAAAATACTGGAGTCAGCAGGAGAGGAGTGAACAGGGCTGCTTCTGTCCGAACAACACACGTTCTCTTTAGTCCAGAGAGGAGCTGTCATCCTTCTCCTCCTCCTAAAGCTGTACCAGCACCAGCCCAGCAGAGTCAACACAGAGACGGAGATCAGCGGCCTAAACGACAGCAGCATCCTCTTTCCACTGATCCCACTGAGAGAGAGAGAGAGAGAGAGAGAGAGATCGAGAGGTCAGCTACATCTAATAAGACCATCCCTAGTCTTGAGTGGCACTAGACTGAAAGGAGAGATGTCTGAGCTCAGAGGGGGAGTGAGTCTTGACACCAGCACTTCTGCAATAGAAGACTGAACCAGAGCAATCTCATTAGCAGCTCAAATATCCCAGCAACACATAATCGACACACGCGGCGCTGTTAAATACAGCTGTCACCATGACATTCACCACACATCTTGATTTCTGACCACCAATGAGTATCAGTATCAATATTTTTAGTGTTAACAAATCAAGAAGATATCAAGCTTAAATTTATAATGTATAATATGTATGTGGAAAATTTCAATATAGCACTAAGTGCTATGTCCCAATATAGCTCAAAGTACACTAAAAAAAACAATATTCAGAATAAACCTAGAATCTTCTAATCCCAAACAAACCTTTTTATCATTAGCCAGGAGCAGCTGCTTTTGCTAAAATGTGTCAATGATTTCTTTTGTGTATAGAGTGATACAGATGAATCCCGCTATCAAATTGACTCTTCAAAAGTTAGTACGTTGGCAAATCAACTGCATTTTTAATGAATTACAGTTAAATGAGGTAGAATAACATGCAGCCAACCACAGAGTCTCCACAAAGTAAAACCAACTACAGAGTCTCAATCATTTTGTGATTTTAATAATTGTCAAATGCTTCAGTACACTATGGTTCCATTTGAATAATGAGTTTACCTTTATGGGGTCAAAATGTGGTTTAAGTCAGTTTTGGTTTTAGTGAGAAAACATGTTGAAAGCCAAATGATGCGTTTAACTAATCAACACACGCGCCACCAAACAAACAAATCAGAAAGAGATCTGCATTTTACATATAATAGCGCAAGCTTCTGTTTGATATCTTTTTTTTTTTTTTCTGTTTGATATCTTTCTGCTCACCTAGGTTCAGCAGCGTTGGCGTGTGCGTGACGTCACGGGAGCGCAGGTGTGCTCGTGACAGCAATCAATAGCTCAGGTGATCTAATTACGTAAAATTATAACAAAATTAAAAACTTGATTATAAACGATGTATTTCAATGCAAATGAAAAATAGATGATCTACTGTAGTTAGTAGCCTACATAATTACAAACGGGGTCCGCCAATTAATGTTTGATCACAAATAATTTAAAAAATAAATAAATTAAACATTGGTATAAAACATCAAAAAGTCAATTAATCAATTAAAAATTGCAAGAGCACCCTCAGTTGATACTGTATAATATTACTGGCGAAACAGATTTAGCAAACACTCCATAGCAATTTTAGTTTGAGCTCTGGGGAATGTGAAATGTTCCTATTTACAGGTGTTTTGCAGCAGCAGGAAATGTAGCCAATCACAGACATGTTTGATGATCTTTTGAACGCAATGGCCAATCACAGGTGTTCAAAAAATCAACAGCTGTGTATGTGATTGGCTACATTGCTCAATGCTACAAAATCTCGTTGTAAATAGAAACTTTTGACGTTTTCCAGAACGCGAACACAGATGCGCTCTGGAGCCTTTAAAAAATCTGTTTCGCGTTATCCTATTATTACAGTTTTAACTGAGGGTGCTTTTGACTGTGTGAGAAAATGGACGTGTGGCGTGAAAGTGTGAGAACAGTGTCAATTGCTTGAGACCTCACTTTTACCCTCATTCATTTCAGGTACTCATGATTTGACAGAAAAATTAAAATGTTAAGTTTTAGTAAACTTGAAGCTCAAAATTCAAGTGTTTATTTGTCCATCCATCTGACAGTAAAATTAAAGTATGAATTTTTAATAAACAAAACGAGCTGTTTTGCACAGATACAGCTAAAGAAGCCAGACACATTACATTTCCAAATGGTAGCGGTCGCTCTTACGGAAAAGAAAGGTGCTCCATTTACTGATTTAGGCTACTTAAATGAAACAAAACGGGAATTTTCATTCTATATATAAAAAGTAAGCTTTTTACCAGCAAATATCACACAATGATAAACAAACTGGGCAGAAATGGACTTTATTAGTGTTACATCTGTAAATATGAAATCAGATGATAATGTTTTATAAAGAGGGTCCAGAGGACACAAAGATTTCAATCTTCAGTGCAACCCTCAATATTTCCTCCATGTTAATTGACAATGCAGTGAACATGATCGATTGACAATAATTCATATTTTATGTTGTACATATTCAGTAATTAACTGCTTTACAAAAAGCAAAATAATACGTCATAGTCACTTGTATTTACAGTGTAGTAAATATACTTATCTATTTTTACACAAAAAAATATTTACAGAGGTGAAGCTATCAGCATAAAAAAAGAAACAAAAGAGAACAATTATGTAAAAGTTTGCATAACCTCAAGTGCCAAAAGAGAGAATTCACTCTAGTGTTTGAAACATCCCACAATCTCTGCCATTAATAAACCCATGTTCATCCCTTGACCTTTCTCACATTGACTTACCAATATGAAAGCAACAATTAGTAACACAGAAAAAATAAAGTAAAATTGTCACCCCCATACACAGATTTCAACATGTCTAAGAGTCAAAATGGCACCATTGTATATGGGGTAACGGTATAAGATTTCAAGCTTGGATTTCACTTCTGAGAAAAATACAACAAAAATACAAACATCAGCACACAGGGTATAACATTTACTGTACATGACCAGTAAAGAAAACCCGTTGCAGTCCACAAACTCAAAACTGGATGTTATTGTCTTGTGGAACCAAGAATGTTAAAGTTCAGAAACCAAAAGAAACAAAACATTGAGAAAAAAGGCTTAAGTAAACTTTGAAAAAAAGCATAAGAGTTGTGCCTAAAAAGCAAGTTTTTCAATCTCTTTTTGTTCAAGGGGCCATATCATAGGATAACTCAATGAGATCTTGGCTGTCTCCCTCAGTTTTTCTATTTTTATATACATCTGAATGCTTTTTCATTTGACAGCTGATTATTTTTCCTGCAAAACTGCTTTTTTATACGCTAAATTACATTCAGTCTTCAATCTCTCCCCTCTAATCCAAAACTGACAGATCATAACCACCACAAGAGCTGTAATATATTGAGAAATAACAGCAAATACATTTTAGATAGATCAGGCCAATCAGAATTCAGAAATTCACAAAGCATTTTGGTAAAGTATGTTGGGTTTGGGATAGGGATCGTTATATGGGTGGACCAGCAACTTATAAATATGTTTTTTACTATATTAATACTATAATATAATTAATACTTTATTTACTATACAATATAAAGGCTATTAAAGGTTCATTTCTGCAGTACTGCATGAGCGATTGTACATTTTTGTTTTAGGGGACAACTAAATTATTCCTTCCATACAAAGAAACAACCACAAAATATGCAAACAAAAAACTAAACGTAAACATAGTTAAGTAAATAAAATCAAACACAATTGAACAAAAGAATGGCACTTGGTTAATACTTTCATCTTTTAAATTTAAGACAGAAATTAGTGCTTTTAAACAAAATACTAAGGACACCACCTTTAGGCAATGTCTGTGATTCCATCAAATGTATATAAAAAAAACAAGTTAAAGTTCTGTTAAGCACAAACAAAATAAAAAATATCTATATATTGGACTTTCTCCCATCCTGTGTCAAACAGTGACTGGTTTAAAAAGAGAGGCGTTCCGTTTATTTTGATCCTGGCAGACACGGCTAAACAGTTCCAAGAGAACCTACAGATTCTTTTCACAGGAGTGAAGAGAAACCGCATAAAATGCAGCACAATGTATGTCAGAAGTCCAGCAGGGGCTAAACCCTGCTGTGCTGTAGGTCTCATACAATCTTTTTGATACTAGGTCTTTTAAAGCTCCCGGTGCTGCGTTGTTTTTGGACCTGGCTGGCTGAACCGTGGCGTGTGCGTCCGCTGGCTGCCAGACCTGTGGTGGGGGACAGATCCACCTTCTCTTTATCGATTCCTGCTCAAGGCAAAAACATACATACATGATTATACAAAGCTACAAACAAAATAATTTTATGAAGTGTCAAAATACACAGCCTGTAATTTAACAGCTATTTAAAGCTTCTGTTTAAATGACTGAAATTCTGTCAGTAATTTTGTCAAACCCGTAAGACCTTTGTTCATCTTCAGAACACAAATTAAGATATTTTTTTGATGAAATCCGAGAGCTTTCTGACCCTGCATAGACAGCAACGGAACTGCTGTTGTTGATACAACTGGAACTGGAGTTGATGCAAATGCTATATAAAGCACACACAAAAGGTGTCAAAGCTGTTGCTACAAACAGAGACGGTGTGTACTGTATACTACAAGGCAGACAATAGATTAGAGCATATACCATATGCGCTTCACATAAAGAAAAAAAAGTCTTAACTATAATAGTCCAAATGCACAATGGTACATTAACTAGATTGTGAAGTAAATACATATAGAGGCAAAATGGCAAATAATACATTAAAAACTATTGTTTCTACAAAGACATCCGTCATCTGCAGAAAGCTCTTTAGGTTTATTTATGGTGTAATGGACAAAGTAACACTGTCTGACTAACACAAATCAACTTTGGTAAATCCTATCTCTTCTATCGGGTCCACAACCTGCTTCCCAAACCTGTAATGTATATTATATGTATATAACCTAAAATATGTTCTGATTGATGATTTTGTCTTAATGTTTGTTTTTGTTTAAAAATGAGGCTTGAAACTTCTGCATTGCATTTGGTTATGTCACTGTGGAAGGGTTCATCTGCTGCAAATGAAGAGTTTAAATATAAACCAACGCGCACTGAGCAGAGTGCAGAGAGACTGAAAAATGGAGGTTAAAATGAAGCAGGAAGTGCGAGGCAGAGAACTTCACACTACTTGATCAGCTCTTTTCCTCTAGCCAGCTTGTTAAAAGTGACATAATCATGCTTGATCTGCGAAAAACAGTTGTGACAGAGAGACAGTAAGAGTGAGAGACACCTTAAAATAAATAGTCTTATATACCGACCTGGTGCATGCTGGGAGGTGGCCAGTGAGGTCATTGAATTGGAGAGGTTGAGGTTGGCAGTGATGCTGAGCTGGCTCTGGACAGGTGGAGGGTATGGAGAGGTGGGTGTGCGCAGACCCTCCTCGCTCGTTTCCTCATCGATGCCGGGCAGATAGGTGTCAATCAGTCCATCCAGAAACTTGACAATCAGCTCCGCATAGTCTGGGAACTGAGTTTGCTGTGGAACAGAGAGAAGCTCATGTTTCTAAAGATAATATAGAATCATATCATCTTTTTTCCATAAAATGTTCTAATTCTAAAACTCCAGTAAAGTAACTAATTATGGTCAATGTTTTCCTCTGTTGCATTTTGAGAGCAAATTCAGTGTCACATACCTTAGAGAAAGGCCCAGCAAACCTCCAGAGTCCATTAAACCCAAAAGCTGTGGAGGTAAGTAAGGTAAGTAAAGATGTTATCCTCCAGTCACACACACTGACCACTCTTTCAAACACATTTACAGACACCGACATCCACTGAGGATCAGATTATACCTAAAACAAGGTTTAGACTCTGATAGCAGTTCTAAAGAAGTGTGCATGTGTAGTAGAGATGTGTGGTGCTTTACTTTGCAGGTAGGATGTTTGGTACTGAGGTGGCGACTCTTCATGATAAACAACGCTCTGCACAATTCCATGGACTGGGTTCAAAAGATTTGGGTCCTGACACAGTGACAGCAAAGTATTAATCTTTGAGTCCAGGAGGTTGTGACTGAAACAAAAGACAACATACAACAATGAGAGCCTTATTTCATCATTCTGTCACAAATGTATTGAATGTATTGCAGTTGGACTTACACAACAGGGAAGACCTTTGGGAAGACAACACTGGCCTCAGCTAGAAACTCATACAGGATCCTCTGCTCAAATTCATCTGATGTGTTTTTCACCTGAGTGGCCTGAAAAATCATTGAATCATCAATACAGATGAGTCAAAATTCAGAGGATGGAGGTTTGGATGGGTGTTTAAAGGAAATGGCAGATGGGTGGGCAGGAAGTGACACGTAAGACTTCAGAGGAACAGAAAATGATTTAAAAAAAAGTAACAAATATTTAAATTCTATATGCAAACTCATCTGTGAATGAGGAAGTGAAACTAATGTTCTTTATTCATTCTGAGAAATAAAGACATTACCAGCACTGTAAGAAGCAGCGCCTGGATTTTGGGATCTGTGAGAACTTCCTCATTTAGCAGGATGTTGGACTCAGACACCGAGACCTTCCGCAGGTGGTGATGCGAGATTCTTGGGGTTTCTTTCGAGAGAAAACAAAAAGTTATAAATGGATGCAAACATTGAGAATCATTTCACTTGTTTCTGACCCTCACCAATTTCATATTCGTTTTCAGCCACTCTTCTCATCTTGGGCGGTGTTGTGATACCAGATTCCATTTCAGGCCTCTTCGGTGCTTTGCTGTCTGATATCAGGTGGTCAAAACTTTTTCTGGTGCCTAAGAGAAAAAATGTAAGATCATAACAACCACTAATACAAATTAATCTAATAATGAAAAGCATTAAGTTTACACAAAGTCTATATCTATGACATAATGCAACATGGAGTTACCTAAAAGCTTCTTGGTGTTGACCTGGGAAGGTTGCCCCATGTCCAGGCTCATGGATTTGCGTGTTCTTGGGCTGATCTGCCCCACTATGGGGTACTGGGCCACCAAGTACCGCTCTGAGGCCTTTGGGGATGCCCACAGCTGGCTTTCCCGCAGCGTTCTGGATTACAAAGATCATGCTTTTTGAACTTGGAAGCAAAAAGTTTGCATTTTACAAAAGGTAATAGTGTAATCTGCTGTCTAGGTGGTACCTGCAGCTTGGATCCTCATGATGTACGGAGAATGTATCCATTGGAACATTCTCCATGTTAACATCAGAGAGGAGCAACAGCTTCCTGTGTTTCAGGCTGCAGCGGCTACGCACTTCCTCTGACACTGGGAGGAGAGCTATTCAAATGCACATACACAAACATTACCCACTCCACTGAACCCTAAATAACTCACGTACAGACATAAACGAGAGAAGACAGAGAAAGAAAGGGGAGATAGCAGTGGTTTTCTTACCTGCCAGATATGCAACGCTCTGTGTGTTCACCTCAAACTTATCACAGTTCAGGTGTTTTCCAACCAAGGCCAACAGCATGTGCAGGATACGGATGGTGCGTGCCACTGTGGTGGGAGATGGGTGTCTGAACCCTGCCAAAACCAAACAGAAATGTGATCGTTTCCCAACAAAGACGCACAACGTTTAAATATTTTTGCATACAACCCACTCAATACCTTTCAACAGGTGCCCGACCAGAGCGAAATTAAAGTTGGAGTTGAAGTTGAGACCAACAAAATGGTCCATCTGTTTACAGTGCCATTCCAGAGGCTGACGAATCTCCATAAAAACCTCCTCAGGACTCTGAGAGACAGACAACACAAATTTTTTTGCCTTTACTAGTTCGCTTTATATTTTAAGTTTCAAATATTCTGTATAGTTGTGCCTTTAATATGAGAACAGCATACTACAATGTAAACCACAAAATATCAGCTTCACCAAAATCTTTAATTTTAAGTACTCAAAAACAAATGTTTTTGGTTACCAATATCACTATAGAACTACCCTATTTCCAAGTGTATGTGTCACCCATGATTCATTTCTTCTGTAACTGAAGGTGGCCAGTAATGGGTGGTTTCCATGGGCCTACGTATATTTGTATATGTGCTACAATTTGACATGTGAGAGTGTTATATTAAACCTTGTCATTGAAGACTCGCAGACTATCGAGTGTGTGTAGGTTCTGTTCTAGCAGAGCAGTTCCGGCCGAGTACAGATTCACCTCATCCAATTGCAGCACAGCCACAGCAACCCAGAACAGTCCTTTGTGCATCGGTGAGTCCTGAGCGACACCACATAGTGAAATGAGTCACACATTCTCTCTCACACACAGAGTCATATCTAGAAGAACACTGTAATTTGATACCTTGTTGAGCAGAGGCTGTAGTTTAGTGAGGGCAATGACGGTAGCTTCAATCAGCACCTGGCTGTTACAGTTATCAGGACTCTTCAGGCAGCTCTCCAAACCCTGAGAAGAAAAAAAAAAAAAAAACACAGTTCTTCTTAAATGACAGAAAAGATTACTGCAAAGCTAGACGGCAACATTATCACCCAAGACGCAGGGCAGAGCAATAACAGTACACAATACAGCTTATGGATTGGAACTTATTTTTATGGCAAGCCCATGTTCATGTTTGAAAGCAAGACTGATAGTGTAGACAGGTTCTGACCCGGTCGATGCTGAGAAGAGGGCTGGCCTTGCTCAGGATCCGTATGATTTGTTTAATTTGAGTGTGTGTGACCCGTTTACTGATGCAACCAAACACCACAAGAGCCCGTGGCTGCAGGGACGGATTGTATTGAAATGCAAACCTGCACATTAAACACACACATTGTGAATCTAACTTGAACACATAACAGTGAACTTAAACTTTAGTTTATTAGTAAATTATTTCAAAATTCATCTATATAGAGCAGAGATTACATACTTCTGTGCCAGATCGGTCCACTGGTCCAGCCATTTACAGCCTGGAATGTCCCTCATACATGCCTAAAACACAAAGGGAAAAACCCAGTCAAACCCTTTAACACACTTTTAACTAGTACATAATGCTTTACAGCAAGCAGAGAAATAAATAGAGAAATGAAACAAACAGATGCATAACATTTGATCTTCATTTTAAGGCCTGAGTATTAAAAAAAACGTGTTTACCGCAATGGAAACAGTGTTTTTGTCTAATCCATTTCAAAGAGGGCTAATTGCTAAAATCCACAATGTGCTATCACAGGAAGAAACAACACCTACATTGGACCATTTGAAAAGAGCCTGGCAGGATGACTTAGGGGTGTCTATTACAGACAATCAATGGTCAAAAGCCCAAAGAAATGTTCATTCTACCTCTGTATGTATTAGACATGGTCTTTTGCAGTTCAAGGTGCTACACAGATTGCATTTATCCAAATTAAAGTTGTCAAAGATGTTTCCTTCCATTAGTCCTTCTTGTGATAGATGTTTACAAGGGCCAGCCTCTCTTGCACATATGTTTTGGAATTGTCCTCACATTACGACCTATTGGAACACTATATTTCAAACCCTTTCCAAGATTTTGAAAAAACAGCTTAAGCCAGAACCAATCTGGGCTCTTTTTGGTGTGAAACCAGTCAATGTACAACTTTCAGACACCCAAAACAGCATGGTTTGTTTTGTGACCTTGTTAGCGCGGAGATTGATTCTCTTGTGTTGGAAGCAGAAAATGCCCCCTGCTCACTCAGCCTTAATGAAAGACATAATGGTTCATTTGAAATTGGAGAAAATTAAATACTTGTTGAAGGGGAAGTCTGAAATATTTTATTCAATGTGGCAAACTTTCATAGATTACTTTGGTGACAATGTTTAACTGATTGGCTTAGCATGGAAATGGCAATGATGTCCTCTGATGTCTGTTGTTTGTTTTTGTGTTTTTGTCTTTCTGTATATGATATGCAAAAAACCTCAATAAAGAGAATAAAAAAAAAAAAAAAAAAAAACGTGTTTAAAGTAACTAAGCAACCATTTCCTGTGAACACAGAGCAGTTACTGCTAACGGAACAGCTAGCAATTTCTTGAAAGAACACTGCAAAACCAACTTAAAGGGATAGTTCACCCAAAAAAGAAAATGTGTCATGGTACTATTGTGAACGTGTGACACAGAAGAGAAGAAATTGTTGAATAAAGTAGTTATTTTTGTTTTCTTTGCACACAAAAAATATTTTCGTTGCTTCATAAAATTACAGTTGAACCACTGATGTCACATGGACTATTTTAATAACGTCCTTACTGCCTTTCTGGGCCTTAAACATGGTAGTTGCATTGCTGTCTATGGAGGGTCAGAAAGCTCTCGGATTTCATCAAAAATATCTTAATTTGTGTTCCAAAGATAAACGAAGGTCTTACGGGTTTGGAACAAGATGATAGGGAGTTATTAAAGACAGAATTCTCATTTTTGGGTAAACTAGCCCTTTAACAAAGAATTCTGATATAAAATAGCTACACAGTGTGGGAATTTTTGACCAATGACATTTTGGGTGAGGCTCATCACTAGTCTACTTAAGATGGAAGAAATGTGATTGTTCCCTTACTGCTTATGAAATATAGCATACCTCCATGATCTCCAGCAGTGCCTCGGTGACTGTCTCCAGGGATGACAGAGCAAAGGTCTCTCTCTCGTAGGTGCCCGGAGAAAATGAACGATCCCTATAGCTGGAACGAAAGGCGATGACCGCAGCCGATTTGACCTTGCTGATGCCAAACAGCAGGTAGAACTTTGGCAGGGAGAACTCTGTCAGACTTAGACGCAACACCTGCTTGGTCTCCTCTGCAGAACAGAAGAACAAGACACTTCAGTAATCAATAAGTCACTGATCCATGAAAACATCTCTCTAGGGCAAAAATGTCATCTTACCACTGAAACTCAGCTGGGAGCATGTGCAGAGGGAGTGGATGATGTTGATAACCAGGCCATGTGTGGATGCCCGCAAGGAAAGAGGCCCTGTGGCCACCAGCAGGGTCACGACATGGAAGAGGTAGGGCAGGTGGGCGGCTACATCCAGAGAGTTGTTGAAGGACAGCATGAGCATGTACCTGGCCAGGATAGCGATATCATCCCACATCAGGTGCTGCTCCAACGTGGGTGTGGGTGATAGACACGTCTTATCGATGATTTTACACATCCGAATGATCACCTGTGGATCAGCACGAAGACAAAATTTAATTCCCATAAAACCTACGGTAAATTTAGATGAGAGAATTCCAGTGTTGTTATGGTAAACTAAAATGAAAAATAATAAAACTATTAAAAATTGGCTTCAGTAAATGCAATAAAGCTTGAATAAAACAAAATAGAATGTTGAATATAACATACTCAACATTATATAAATACGTTAAAAACAGTTGAAAAACTTAAACTTAGAAACTGCTGCCTTGGCAACAAACTGAAAATAAGTACTAAAGTTACTGAAACTTAAACTGAAATAAGTGTACATATAAATAAAAAAAAAAAACTGATAAGAAATTACAAAAGCACAAAAACAAACTAAATTAAAAAGAAATCTGAAAATAGAAAACAATTTTTTTTTAATATGTTTAATAAATTTATAGTATAATAAATAATACTAAAACATATAAAAATGTAACACTTGAGAGCATAATGCATAATACATAAAGCGCTGAAGAAATTAAAAAACATATTTCCTTTTCCCATTAACAAAAACAGCTTTTAAGATTGTTCTGCTTGGAAATTAAGAATTTGTTTAAATGAATTATTCAGACGTTTAGTTTGTCTGGCTGACAGAACCCAGCTGAGCACAATGAACCATGATCACTATCTCTCATGACAAAGAGAGAGAAATAGAAACAGATAAGGTGGTTAAAGAGAGACAACAGCGAGAGAGAAAGAAATCAACCAAACCACATCTGATTCTCACACAGTGCTTCTATAAGTAGAGCTGTTGTTACAGCTCTCACATCACATCACATCACATCACGTAACATCTTTTGCGTTTCTTTTTACATGTTCAGAAACATTTGGATCTCAGCCTGTTCAAGTTTCTTCTGGTCTAAATGTAGGAAAAACAGTCTTCTAAAAGCTGAACTTACAAAGTGTGTCTGTGTGTTTATGTACGTCACCTTGCTAGACACCAGTTTGACGTTACCAGAGGCTAAAGCCACTGCTGTGTCTGCCATCACTTCAGCTTTGATGGATCCGAGACCTCCCGTTGCACTGGTTTTAATAAAACTGTCCAGAACTACATCAAGTAGATCTGTTATCTGCAGACACAGGAAGCTGCCATCAGCTCAACATAGACACGCTCTCTAAACTGTAAGTATAAATCTTTAAGGAAGTGAGTGCTACATAAATACGACTGAAAGAACTGCAAATAGCAGTGCATTATTTACATGGTTTCATTATGCAGCTCTTCATAAGCCTAAACACCCCTCAGCAAAACCCAAAATAAGATGCCTTCAATGCATGTGCCACATAAATACATCTCAGTTCTGTTACCTGTCCCAGGCTTCCCCAGATCTTGGCCTGAATGGATGGATACATCTGCTTTTCGTTGATTGTCATGGTAATGAGTTTGTCCAGAATGGCAGTGACTCGTTGGCGCTTGGCATCGTCGCTGTGCTTGCAGAAGCGTACCAGGTTCAGCAGCCAGGGAGTCATGTACTCCAAACACAGGTGCTTTAGTTCTATGCCTGAATATACAGAGGAAAGTTACTGGTTACCAGAACACTTCTTAACTCTAGAGAAACTATTACCACTCTTAAAAATAACGGTGTTCTTTACCCTACGAATAAAATGGTTAGGAACTATTGACTGAAAGGAACCAAAAATGGTTCTTCTATGGCATTGCTGCAAAAACACCATTTTGGAACCTTTATTTTTAGCAAATACACAATCAATATGAACATTTGTGGACTAATGATGCCTTCTAATAGCAGTTTTAAGTAGGAACTTCTTAGGAGGGCTTCAAGGCAAAGCAGAATGCGAGTAATGATCTGAAACGGCTGGAGGACCTCAAGAGTCTTTTGAGAGTTTAATTGAGGGCTTAATGGGGCACTAACTGGACTTGCTGAAGCCAGAGATACACTCCTCCAGGAACTCCAGGGTCAGGTGAGGCTCATTAGCTGCTAGAGTCTTGCTAATGGACACGATGAAGAGGGTGTTGTTGGCAGGGATGCAGAGGCCAGAGGTCTCCAGCAGTTGGCCCTCAATCTTTAGGTTAAAGGTGCAAGTTAAGGCACACAGGAGGTTGTAAGCTGCAGACCTTTAAACAAAACAGAGACAAAAATATTCAGAAATGAATACACTAGTGTTGATATAAATACGTTTGATAGATTTAGATGACTGATCACCTTAAACTGGGGTCAGAACTTCCCAGGTTGAGGAGGGCGATGTTGAGAAGGGTCCCCGGAACGTCTTTGGGCCTGATCTTGGTGTGCTGGGGGATGGAGTCGGGCTGAGAGAGCTCCCAACGTGTACGGATGTGGATAATTGAGTGAACTATGCTCTCACACTCCTGGTGCATGAAGGTCAACGGCGTGCCCTGGTTAGCAATGGTCAGCGTGAACTGATTTTCGTCAACTAGGCAGATCTCCTCAATCTCTGAAGCATAGTAGATGTCGTTGAGGAAGACGGACTGACCCAAGACTCGTGTTCGTTCGGCTGAGGTCACCTGCACTGCTGTACTGCCCACCTGGAGCAAAGATAGAATCAAACATATTGCGACAAAACAAAAAAAGTGAAACCGAGCTGTAAGAAGAGGTATTCATCTTTTTTCACACACCTTAATGGACACTTTGGTGTCTTTGTGGGCCAGTTTTAGGGCATTGTGAAAGACCTTCAGGTCTTCCTCCAGTGCAAGAGTAGCTGCTGGAAGCTTCTGTTGCTCTGGTTCCACATACTCAGTCAGCCGTGCGGGTGAGTCAATGAACAGTAACTTTTTGCTGCCTTTGAGGCCCGTCAGCAGTCTCTCATGGTACTTGGTGTATTCTCGTACCCATGTGTTACAGTTATAGATGTATATGGCGGCCACATTCTCGTAAGCAAATCCTGGGAAAACAACAAACCATTTGGAGAGGAAGTCGGTCTTGAAGCGGTTGCTCGGACCAGCATGCGTCAAGTCCACTACTAGCTCGTATGGTTTGGCATAGTATGGTTTGAGGGTGAGAAGGACGTGGTATATGAGTAAGTCCCCATTAATCTGTCCTGTCTTGAACCTGCGAGGGAGAGGAAAACAGATGAAATGCAAACAAAGGCCTGCAAACCCATCGAATGCTGTAATTTTCAGATTGACCAAGCCATCCTTGAGAATTTTCAATTGTCATGAAAGCTTAAAGGTTATAAAAACAGATTAAATGTCAAAACCATGACGTGCTGAAAAAAAAAATGCTGTCTAATGAGGTCTTTGCGCATATAACTAGCCTTAAATAAATGTGAAAAAAGCCACGCGATGACTTTAGCCACACAGCAGTTCATGTGCTTGTCTAATATAAGACCCCAAACAGAAGTGAAACAACAGGCAGGAAACTCATCGCTGGTTAATGAGTGTGTGCACCTGCTGCTTCAGTTTTAAAATTACCACTTCTCAAAAAAGGCTCTAGTGCTGAAATTTACAGCGTGCATACACTCACGCAGAGTCATTCAAGCCTCTTCAGATAACAGAACCTCAGAACTAACCAGTAACAGACCGAAAAGGTAAGATACCATTTACTTTATATTTTATTTATGAGGATCAAGCTCCTCAGTTTCATTTCAGTAATTTAATAAAGATTTTTATTATGATTTTTATTATGATTTTTTTAGATTTAATTATAAATGGTATATAAATTAATGTATATAAAAGTATATATAATTCCTAACATACTAAGTTTCATTATGCACACTGTGGATATCTCAAAAATGAATGAATGTTTACATTTAAGTGATACAGCCTACATGAAGAACTAAGCAAAAAAAAAAAAAAAAAAAATCAAACAAAATCAATATCAAACAATCAACATAAATATAAATATAAATATATATATATATATATATATATATATATATATATATATATATATATGTATGAATTTAATTTGATACATTTATACATTCATGAACAGCTACATATTAAGATTTATACACTTGTTTTTGACACTGGACATTCCATTATGCCACAATAATGTTTGAGTTATTAGATTACAATATTAATGAAAACATTAATTTGATTTTGAAGATGAATTTGTAGAAAAATGGCAAGTATTTATAAATAATGCAAAACGTAAAATTAACAAAATAAAAAAAACAAAACTTCTCTATTCTCTTATGTTTTGCAGAACCATGATAAGCCTCAGAACAATTTGTTTGGTGTATTTTGCATTGCTCTTTGGAACACCACATGCTAACTGTGAAAAAAATGCATCAGACATATTAAGCAGCAGTATAACAGCAAACACCATGCCTATGATAACTGACACAGATGGCACCAACACCCACCAACCAACATCCAACGATGACAGAGGGACCTTAAAACAAAACTCTCTACCGATAACAAATACACAATCATTCTGCACTCAGCCCACTCCTAATAAACCTAAGGAAGGACACTGTATTTTCTTTCTACCAACTGGTAAAGATACCCTGCTACTGATTGTGGCTGCTCTCACAGCAGGCTGCTTGGCATTGTTGCTGACCACACTGATATGCGCCTGTCAGGTTTGTCACCTGAGAGGAATTATCTCTGTTCTTCAGACTCGTTACGACAACATTGACCGACATGCCAGAAGAGAGAGGAGTGAATCGCCATGCCGGGATGGAGACCAAGTGGACGGGCAACCAACTGAGACCTGCTTCATGCTATCAGAGGTCACCACAGCACAAGATGAGAGTAGAGAGGATGAGGAGAACAAGACTGAGGAGAAGAATGACACAGAGCAGCCCAGCACTGAGTCCCCTGTGAAGGACCCAAATGGAGACATCACCCAAGAGAACAGTCCTGAGCCTGATGCAAAAGCACCAGAGAGCTCCGACACAGGGGTGTGAGCACGATCAGACACTTAAACTGGTGTCACACAACTCCCCCTGGTGGCATTTCAAGTCTGCACCTGCTTAAGCTTTAACTGTTATCTGATGCATAAGACTCAAGAAGAAGGTCTGAAATATGAAAGTATAAAACTATAGTAAAAAAGCACTGAAAATACTGCAAATAACTGTCACTCACAACATTGTCTCTCCTTATTTTATGCTATAACAATATTGTATGACCATGTTTCAAATGTGTGCATTTATGTTGTCTGTATTTTAAATAATGTGTCTGTATTTTGTTCACACTGAATCTTTAAACATCCTTAAATAAGATATATGGAACTGACAAACAAAAATATGTATAAGACGACTAGTTTTTTGGGAATATATCTATTTATTGATTTTGTTTTTTATGCTTAAAAAAAAAAAATCTAGCTGCCAAAATGGCAAGAAAATATTTTCTCTGAAATCGATCAGATTCATCTAATTTTACAATTAAACATATCTTTTTTTAAGGATGTTAAAAAGGAAAAAAAAAAAAAAAAAAAAGATTTTGAAAATGACTGCAGTTTTGTGTTTTTGAAGAATAAAACAATTGTCTTTATTTTAAACCTTGAAACTACACAAGACTTGGTGTTTCTTTTCTAAATTAAAACTATCTTAAAATTAAGATAAATTAAATCCATACAATTTCATTTTGCAGCATCACACCACCATAAGAAAATACATCATTTTACAGCCACACCCACATTTGGGCTTTTCATTCACACTTAGCATATGCTCACGTGATCTAGCACAATATATTCTCAGCATGTTATAAATAGAAAAGCAAACCATTCAGGACAGTTGATAAATGGATCGCCTCCTCTGACTTTCTGATTCTGATCTTTGTGAAGAAGAGAGACAGAGGAACAGCCTAGAAATGGTAAGATCCATTTTGTAAGAAACTTTATTGTTTGAGTGTAATTTGGTTAAAAGATTTCAGTTAGAAAACTTTGTATATAGCACTGTAATCAAACATTGAGAAGAATTCAAAAGACTGAATAACCTTTTAAAGAGAAGAAAAAAATTAATCATTATGCTCCATAAATACAATGCTGAGATATTTACAGTTCTTCCAGCATTTTCAACACTGATATTGGTTAAAATAAATAATAATAATAATAATAATAATAATAATAAAGTATAAAACATCTAAAATTCACATTCATAATAATACTAAAGAACAGTTAAACTGTAGATAACTTTTATGTGAATGGACAAAGTTATTGTATACATAACTATATTACAGGGATAATCTTTTGAAGAAACAATATTTTATAAGAAATATAAACCCTGTCAAATATCTAAAATACAAGGTTCAATTTTATGTCTGTTTTGTTCTCTCTATAGCCATAACATCAAATATTACACATGGAGCTACTTAGACCTTGTTTGTTCTTTTATCTGTTGGCCATTTTACTGTCACTGAGCATCTCTTCGACCACAAACTCTGACCCCACCAACGCAGAGACATTTCAGTGGAAGGGTGGAGAAGGTGCGAAAAGGTCACGAGTGAGAAGGCAGCACTTAAACCTACAACATGCATTATGTTTACCAGAAAAGGTTTATGCTTTTTATATGTTATGGAGACTTGTGAATGAAATGTACGATACAAACACCATCAAACCATTAACGATGAGACCAGACAAACTGGAATTTATGACATCAGAAGGGCCAAAGAACATGGAGATCGAGGTCAAACCATCTTCAGCTCCCATACAGGAACAAAGCACTCATTCCATCGGTATGACTGGTATGGCCTCTTTCCCCAATGAAGCATCATCGCTAGACTCACAGAAAACAACTCAATTAGAAGATTTACAACTAGTGGAACAATCAACTCAACGACTCCAGACCACAATAGAGAAAATTACAGAACCCAATCAAGTTATAGAGCAACATATCCCTGATTCCACAACATCTAAAATTCCATCCACTGCAGCAGAAGAACCTTCTACAATTGCCATACATGAACAAATCGACCACTTCACTGGTAATAATGGCACAAATAATTTGGCATCCTTCCCCACTCACTCATCATTACCAAACTCACAGGAAACAACTCAATCAGGAGATTCACAACTTCTTGAACAAACAGTTCAACGTGTCCAGACCACAAAACAGAAAATTACAGAACCCAGTGAAGTTACAGAACAAGATATCCTTGATTCCGCAACACTCACCACCAAAACATCCTCCACAGCAGCTGAAGAACCTTCTTCAATTACCATACATGAGCAAATCGACCAATTCACTGGTATTAATAGAACCAATAGGCCTAACTCTACTGCTATGGTGTCCTTCCCTACTCACTCATTACCAGACTCACTGGAAACAACTCAATCAGGAGATTCACAACTGGCTGAAAAATCAACTCAACGACTCCAGACCTCAAAACAGAAAATGACAGAACCCAATGAAGTTACAGAGCAACACATCCCTGATTCCACAACATTCACTATCAAAACATCCTCCAAAACAGCTGAAGAATCTTCTTCAATTGCCCTTCATGAACAAATCAGCCAATTCACTGGTATTAATGGTACAAATAACTCTACGGGTATGGTTTCTCTCCCCACTCAATCATCATTACCGGACTCACAGCAAACAACTCAATCAGGAGATTCACAACTTCTTGAACAATCAGTTCAACGCATCCAGACCACAAAACAGAAAATGACAGAACCAAGCGAGGTTACAGAGCAACAAATCCCTGATTCCACAATATTCTCTACCAAAATTTACTCCAAAGCAGCAGAACCTTCAATTGCCCTTCATGAACAAATCAACCACGTAACTGGTCGTAATGGTACAAATAACTCTACAACTATGGCGTCCTTCCCCATTGACTCATTACCAGACTCACAGGAAACAACTAAATCTGGAGATGTACAAATTGCTGAACAATCAGCTCAACATTTCCAGACCACAAAACATAAAATTATAGAACCAATTGAAGTTACAGAGCAATACATCCTGGATTCCACAACATTCACTAACAAAATCTCCTCCAAAGCAGCAGAAGAACCATCTTCAAATACAATACATGAACAAATCAACCACTTCACTGGTATTAATGGTACTAATAACTCTACAGCTGTGACATCTTTCCCCATTCAATCATCATTACTAGACTCACAGAAAACAACTCAAACAGGAGATTCAGAAATAGTTGAAGAATCACCTCAACACAAAAATCCAGAATCCATCATTCGTTCCACTGGAACAAATGGTTCAAATGATTCTACACCTATAATGTCTTTTCCCACTGATCTACCACCACAAGAGTCACAAAAAAACACCCAGTCAGGAGGCCCACAACTACTCGAACATTCAACGCAAAATTTCCAGATCCTCAAGCAGAAAATGACAGCACCTAGTCAGAAGATTGTACAACACACTGCACTCATGTCCACCCCAGATCAGGCCACAACATACAGAATTCAACAGACAACTCCACTACAGTCTGCATTAGACCCACACATTCCAAATAATGACATACTTGCATCGACAATGGAAAATGAAAACCTTCAACCAACCTCACTTCCACAAACGAAAAAAAATGAACAACCCAAATTGACACCGGTCATCAATGGAATGGTCCAAAGCATTTCAAAACCCACTCCACCTGCCAGGACAAAACAAACAACTATATCAACAGTCAAGTCTGAAATCAAAAAAAATTCTCCACACACTCTTTCTGTAACTTGGCAAAATGGGAAACCCAACTGGCTTGTGACATCCACAGATTGGAGAGTTTCAAAACCTACGCCGCCTACATTCACCCTGAAGCAGCAAATCCAAGACTCCACTTCACTTCTGCTGACTGAAGACAGCCCCAATTCCGATCTCAGTGAGTCCACATCAGATCCAGAACACCATAAACCCAAACCAACAGAAGAGCCTATAAATCAACACACTGAAAAAAACACAACTAATACAGCAAAATCTTCTAGAGACAGTTTAACGCAAGAATTTATGACCACAAATACTCTCAGACAAACAAATGATACATTAAGCAGCAAAATGGCTTCCACTTCACCTCTTCCCATCCTGACAGAGAACCATTTAGTTAACTCAAAAGGACCAGAGGACACTTCTCTACCGACAGCCATTCGTCTACAGGATGCCACATCATTCAGAATCTATCAGAGTAATACAAAAACACAATCACAGCGCACAACAAACAAATATACAATGCTTGGCAAAATGACGTCCCATACAAGTTTCCCGTTGGTAAAGGACACATCGACTCAAGCTCCCACAGATGGAGTGCGATCATCTCAAACTATTCCAGTCTCCACAGAAAAGCTCATTACGATGTTCACTCCAAATCCAAAACCTTCAGAAAAACAGATTCATACCACATCAGTCATGAGACATGGATTTCTGACATCAAGAACACAGGAAAATCCATCCTGGATTTCAACGAAACGGTCCAATATCCAACCCACTGAAACAGAAGAGTCTCGATCAGACTCGATAAATCAAGAACCTACAGTAGATTCAATGCCAAAGGAAAATTACACCAATAATGATCTAACCCCAACGCAAAGCTTGAGTGGGCGCAAACCAAGTACAAAAACTCTTATAGCTACAACTAGAACTGTTTCACGAAAACCCAAAACATTTATTTTACCAACACACAAATCAGCTAATACTGCAATAGAAGACGACACGAAAACTCGCAGAGATATTTTTGGATTACTCTTCGCTTTTGGGTGCCTCATGTTGCTGATAATAGTAATCTTGCTTCGGGTAATATGGAGAAAATGGCAAGCCCGGCACTGCGGGAGCAACATGTGGGTAGCAGGTCCTCCCCTCCTGTGGGGAACATATCATTCAGTCTTGCAGAACAGCAGTTCACACACTGCAATACAGATGAGGAAAGAGAACAGCAAAAAGACAAAGCAGGAAAACAGTGATGTTTTTGAGACTATCGCCCTCAAGCAACAACACAAAGACCTTGTATAAACATGGCAATGTCACAACCCAGAGCACTCTCTAATACTTACCCTCAACATGACAGCTTTTTTAGCTAAACAAATTCTGAATTAACAAATTCTACTACAGACTCCTCAGCGAGTCACAAATTTCCAGACAACATCTTCGTATCTTGCATATGCAAACACTTAACTTTACATGAACAAATGAGTGTTAATATATTATATACATTGAGATTGTTTTTAAATTGTTTTAATAAAAAAAACATTTATAAACCTGTGTTTTAAGTAATATTATTATGATTCACTAAAACAAAGAACTTGTTGAAAAATGTTAATTTACTTTATAATATACAATGGAAAGTAGATGTGGAAAAAAAAGAAAAAAGAAAAAAAAGTATACGTCATGTGGCAATGACCATCTTTTCTAACCAAAGACCTCCAGCTGACTTTCACTTTTGCCACTAAAACACGCCACAGAATCATTCGAAATGGAGTGGGGATTTGTGTTTGTGTGTTTGATGAACAGATCAATGAACTAAGGGAAGAAACTAAACAGCACATGTAAAATAAAAGCTGAGTGCAGATGGATTTAGCTAAATTGTTTGACTATGCCATTTCTGCTTGACACACACAATATAAAGCATCATACACACACACAGAGCAAAGCTACATTAGTAGGCAGAGGATGTGTCATTACTGGGCAGCAATAACAGGCTCTGAAAGAATGAAGCAATTGAGGAAGAAAGAGGGAGAGGAGGAGAGAGAAATGGAGAGTGGCACTGAAAAGGTTCCGTACCAGCGCTCTTTTGTTCAAAACACACACGCACACACACACCTGCCCCGGGCAAGGACACAATGGTGAGGAACTTTAAATCAGCTACCAAAAAGCGTGCTAGGAATGATTCTACACTAAGAATTAACAACTGCTTCATTAGTGTTCTAATTTAAACACTGAATTTTACAGTATGTGCTGATTGTGTGGGAAAATCTGAGATTAAACAGATTTTAAAACTGATTAAAACAGTACGGTACTCTTACTGATAGACAACAGCATAATCAGAATAACAAAATTCATAAAATTAGGAGTTTACTGAAATTGCCAGAAAAAATTCTGCAATATAAGAAATTGTTAATTTTAGAATTTTTCCCAGTTGGACTTAGTATTTTTCATCTGACTCCATCCCAGTAATTTAAAACTCAGACAAAACATGCTCAGACCTGAATTGCAGGTTAAGTGTTGCTTAATGACTGAAGAAAGAATGAAAACAGGAAGGAGAGGGAAGGGGAGAGTGCAGAAAAGAAAGCAGAGGAAATGGATGCTGAATGAGGGAATCCTAAAGAGGAAACAGAGATGTCAGCACTTCCTCTCTCTCTCTTTCTTGTACCAGGGCATAGACTCTACTACATCTCCCCTCCCTGACTCTCTCTCTCTCCTCTGCTATCATAGTGATCCCAGAAAGGGACCTGCACAGAGAAAGACGGGACTTGGATTTTACTGCAGCATAAAACAAGAATAGCATAAAAAATAAGAGATCAGAGCTGTGTTAATCTGAAGATCAAGCAGAAATAAAGAGGTGAGGGATGGAGAGAAACTGAAAGACAGAAAGAGGACAGGAAAAACGAGCACAGAGTGATGACAAGGAGAAGGTAAGTAATTCACAATGCAGTAAATGTTAGCCTAACGAAGGATTAGACTCACAATCACACATTTTCAGGTTGTGTGGTATGATATGAACAAGCTTTTATGCACATTATGTATAAATGCTGTTTTTTTTCTAAGCACATGCTTAAAGAGTCAAGCAGAACTAGGTGCAGGCAGATCTGCAGAGCCATTGCACCTTCACATCTCTGCTGTACGTTTGCATGTGTAACACTGACTGTCAATCTCAGAATTTATGCCAATGCTTTGACTAGCCTCACAGCTGCAAACAAACGAGGCAGAACACATGAAATACACATAAAAATGACTTTTTGCCATCATTACCAAAGATTACTATCAACACTAACTATAATCAGACCAAACTTTTTAATCATTTTAATCACTTACTGTATTCACATTCACTAAAGTTCAGACTCATAGTCATTAGTTGGCATTAGACACACTATGAGATTCACTGAGGCCAGACACTTTTATCCTCGTTATAATCAGACAAAAATTGCATTACTTAAAATAGCCAAACTCATTGCCATCATTTTCTGTAATCAGACTCAAACAGTATAATCAGACTGTTTTAACACTGTAATCAGACACAAATTGCATTACTCAATACAGTCAGACTCATTTGCATCACTCGCATTAATCAGACTTACTATCATCAGACCTAATCAGTCACTCAACATAATCAAATTTGGACTTACCATAATTATGTAGCATCAGACACAGACATTAAATTTCATCTTTGTTATGAGACTGTTTACACTCATTATAAATCAAACAGATTGCATTACTCAAAATAGTCAAACTCATTGCCATCACTTATTACCAAATTTATATACTCAATCCATCAGTATAAATCACACACAAATAGCATAAATCAATAAACGTATTATCACTCACATTAATCTGACTTACTGTCATCAGTCCCAGTCACTCAATATAATCAGATTCAATACAGTTCAGACTGACTGTCATTACTTGCTATACAACGCACTGTTATCAGACTCATTTTCATTATAATCAGATTTCTATCACTTACTATAATCAGACCCAAATAGCACTAATGAATAAACTTACCATCACTCACATGAATCTGACTTTGTCATCAGACCCAATCACTCGTTATAATAAGATTCACTAAAGTTCAGACTGATTGTCATTACTTACTATACAACACGCTATTATTAGATTCATTTTCATGTGCATTATAATCAGATTTCTATCACCTACTATAATCAGACACAAATAACATTAATATAGTCACTGTCATCATACAGTTCATGTAATCAGACTGTAATCTTTAAACTTTCTGTAATCAGACTCAATATATTCAACAGACTCACTTAAAGGGGTCATATGATGCGATTTCAAGTTTTCCTTTCTCTTTGGAGTGTTACAAGCTGATTGTGCATAGATAAGATCCCTGAAGTTGTAAAGACTAAAGTCTCAAAACCAAAGAGATATTCTTTATCAAAGTTAAGACTCTGCCACGCCCCCCTAAAACGGCTCGTTCAAACACGACCCCACATCTTGACGTCAAGATGTGGAAATATTTGCATAATTCAGCCCAACTGTTCACGCAAAGAAAGAAGGCGTGGTTTCAGTAACCGCAGTAGTGTTGATGAAGCCATGTCAGGGAGACGCCGTATGTTTCTAGGTGAAATCAAAAGCACTTTATTTGGCCTTCCGAAAGTAGATGCATTTAAGAATCAAGATTACTTACAACAGAACAGCAACACATTTTAGGGACAACCGTTTCATGAACCTAGGAGAGGAGGTAATTCTGACTTTGCTATGAAAATCTGGCGCTTCTGAATCAGGAGGACTGTGTGTTTTGTTATTAGTTTAAGTATTTGCTATTGACTGTTTAAAGGTGCCATAGAATGGAAAACTGAATTTACCTTGGCATAGCTGAATAATAACAGTTCTGTACATGGACATGACATACAGTGAGCCTCAAACACCATTGTTTCCTCCTCCTTATGTAAATCTCGTGAATGCAAAAGACCACTGAAAAATAGGCGAATCAGAACATAACACCGACTGTGACGTTACAGTCGGGATCACTAATAGTTACGCCCCCAACATTTGCATATACCCGCCCATGTTCTATGCCAGCCGCCAGCCGAATCATCAGAAGTTCTGCAGGTATTGTGAAGAAACAAGCGAGAACAACAGCGAAAATGGTAGCTCATGGAAATAAATGTTATGGGATGTGAAATGCAGGGATGGGTTGGTGTCTGTATTCAGAAAGGCACAGAAAGCAAATAATGCATTCTAATAAAATAAAGCGAGTCACTAAAGGGACATGGTTAGCTGCTAGCAGTAGCCTGTTACATTACAGTACATAAGATTTCACTTACCACATAAACAGAGTAAGGAGAGATGACTGAGGATGATGGCGAATGATTTACAGATCCTGAGCACCACTGACAAGCATCTGATCTTGTAAAATGTGTGGTAAGTACTGCCGCTCCATAGTATAAACAGAGTATGTGCGATCGCGAATCTCGAAAGTGAAAGTGAAACTAAAAAGCGATTGTGCATTCGAAAGCAGTTTCAATGCCCCGCATATTAATAGCGGCTCCCTGATGCCCGCATTTTATTTACAGTATAATTACCCAACGATATAACTGCGCGAGAAAGTATTGAAATATATATTTTCCCTGTGTTTCCTTCCTGCTGTGTGAGCTACTGAAATGAGCCGCACTGTGAAACAGCCAATCAGAGCAGAGCTCAACATTGAGCCGCACTGTGAAACAGCCAATCAGAGCAGAGCTCAACATTATTATTCATGACCCTTCCACATAAGCCAATAACAGACCGTTTCATTCTGGGGAGAAATCCTAGGGTTGTAAATGGATATGTAAAACTGTTTCTGGATAATTTTTGCCCTTACCTAAAACACATGCCTTCTATGTAGATATCAGAGAACAATTTAAAGTGTTGTATCAATGCATTCTATGGCACCTTTAAATGCGGAATTTTGTGCGTCGTGTGTTTGTGCGCGCTCGTGTGTGTGTGTGTGTGTGTGTGTGAGAGAGAGAGAGTCACAGCGCAGCGTCGTTTGTGTGTGTGTGTGTGTGTGTGTGTGTGTGTGTGTGTGTGTGTGTGTGTGTGTGTGCTCGCGTGTGTGAGAGAGGGAGAAACGGTCACACAATCGCAGCTTATGTGCAAACACATATGAGCTTCATTACTGTGTGTCATGCGACTCTGTTCCCCTCTCGGGCTTGAACTGATGGTAAAACTAAGGACAGTATTTACTGTCTTTCTTTATTATAATTTTGAAAGATGAAGCTCGCGATTCTGGAAAGGGGCGTTACATTTCCGACGCGGCTCGTGGTGTTCGGCCAATCACAATGCACTGTGCCAGTTGGCCAATCAGAGCAGACTGCACTTGTCGGAAGGAGGGACTTTGTAGAAAACGAAGCGTTTGAGAGAGGCGGGGCATAGAGGACTTACAATAATGTACAGTATTTGAAAAATAATGTGTTTTTTGAACAATAAAACATGTCAACATATTCTGTTACACCAAATACACAAAATAATGATCTTTAAAAAAGCATCATATGACCCCTTTAAAAAAAAAAAAAAAAATCAGTCATGGACATTAGTACTATACTACAAACACAAATAACTTTGGATGGATCCTGCATATAGCATTTAACAAACAAACAATCATTCAGCAAAAATAAAAATCTCTTGCAATTGTCTACAGGAACACAATGAAGATGCCCATGCGTGCAGCGATGTCCTTCCTGCTCTTGCTGTGGCTGACGTGTACTTACGTACATGCAGAATGTCCCAGTGTTTGCTCCTGTAGCGAGAGTCATCGGACAGTTGACTGTTCCTGGAGGGGGGTTAGGCATCTGCCGGTGGGCCTGCAGAGAAACATTCAATCCCTCAACCTGACCCACAACCGGCTATCTGACCTGGACCACCACCTAAGCTCTTTCACACATCTGCGCATCTTGGACATCTCCTACAACCGTCTGCTTCACTTCCCAGCCTCGCTGCCACGGGCATTGTGGGAAATCAACGTCTCAGGAAACCGTCTGCGTGTACTTAACAAGGATGACACAGCGTACCAGTGGAACCTCAGAGTTCTGGACTTGTCTGTCAATAAGCTGGAGCGTGTGGTCTTCATCAACAACACGCTCCCCAATCTGAAGGCTCTCAATCTTAGTCATAACAAGTTCTGGACGGTACCTACCAACATGCCCCAAAACCTGGAGGTGGTGGATCTATCCCACAACACTCTGGTCCAGATCCTGCCAGGGTCCCTGAACCAGCTACACAGGCTGACTCGGCTCTACCTGCACGCAAACCGCTTCACCACGGTCAGGGAAGGGGCATTCGAGCATCTGCAAAATCTGAAGCTCATCACTCTAGGGGACAATCCCTGGGCTTGTGAAGAAACTGCCAATATCAGCCACCTGTTGGTGTGGACCAAACACACTTCCGCCCGAGTGTTGGGCTGCCCCTGCCACACCTGGCACACCTGCGGAGAGGCTCACCTGTCCAGGACAGGGAGCTGGCACTTTGGCCCCTACACGCTGTCCCCATATGTCTTTGGAACCGAGGAGCCAAGCCATCCATATGTACAAGCAGTCACCACACACTTCTGGTCGGGGACATCACTCCTAAACACCAGGGATGACCAGACAGGATCTAGAAGCACCAAGGAGCAGGAGTCTTTCAGAAATGGCCTTCTCTTTACCTCAACTTCAGAGGCTTCCCATTCTACTACCCATTCAACTACAGAAGGCCCAGTCACAACAGGCGACTTCGTCACCACCATCTCCACCACTCGTAGAACCACCACTCTCCGTACACGGAGTGTGAAGAGACCCAATAAGAACCTCAGCCGAAACACAAGCTCAGGATGCAGTGTGGGTTCACTCTACACATCAGTCTGCTGTACACTCCTCCTGATGGGCATGACGCAAGGGCTCTGAGGGTCAGCCGAGTCACACGGTCCTTCGATCAAACTATAAATTCATGTTAAGGAATGGATAACATGCTCAGCATTTTCAAATAATGTTTATGTTTAACATATTATGAAAACATTAAATGGACTTAAACTTCTAAAACAGAACAGTCTCAATGTACCGATGTAGTGGAGCAACAAGCAGGATTACTGGACATACAGGTTCACATGAAATGGGTGTAGAAGCATTTCATATGTTAATCAGATTAACTTCTGACAATCCATTCTGTTTTAAAAATTATAAGTTAAATGCATGATTCTGTTAATACTTCTGCAATAATAAAAACATGAACAAAAAGCATTCTTTTTTAATCAAAATTCTGCACTGTTCGGTAAAAACTATGACTTTTTTTAATAAAAAAATTATGAAATTAATATAATAAAATATAATGATTTTCATCAATTACATAGCTACTTTGTGATGCAATTCAATAAAGAAATATGCTTTGTCACAACGAACAACGAAATTAGCACAACAAAACAGAAACAAGCCAAAACGCAACAAAATTAACACAACACAGTGGAAACAAGCTCCAATGAAATTAGCACAACGAAAACTAGCCACAATGCAACGAAATTAGCACAACACAATAAAAACAAGCCGCAACGCAACGAAATTAGCACAACACAACGGAACCTAGCTGCAACACAACAGAAGCAAATCGCAACAGAAACAAGCCACAACACAACAAAATTAGCAAAACAACAGAAACTAGCCGCAATACAACACAATTAGCACAACACAATGGAAACCAGCTGCGACGCAAAGGAATTAGCACAACACAGCGAAATTAGCACAAAACAACTAAATAAGTCCAGTGCGTTGTGTTATGGAGATTTCGTTGTGTTGTGCTCTACTGAGCCACCGTACATAAGGGTACAACTATGGCATTTACTAGCAGGGGTTAATCACTGATGGTAACCAGCCAAACTTTCATCTCTTGGCTACAACATATTACTTGTCCATCCATAGTCAAAACAAATTCCATTTGAATGTCTTTTTTTTTTTTTTTTAAGTTTTATTTAAAGTAATAAATCAGTCACTAAAATGACCAGAAAACTACTTGCCATGTTCCAAAAACAACTGACAAATATTACACTTGATTCAAGATGGTCTACTAGCACCTTCAGATCCCAAACAGCTGGTAATCCATCTTCACAACTACCTAAACCACAAAAATGTAAAATGTAGCTTTAAAACTGATGTTAACAGGATTTTCCAGCTGGGAAAATAGAAAATGGGAAAATTTCCATGCTTTCATTATCATGGTTGACTCTTCAAACATTTTTGAAAGTCGGTTATTACTAATGGCAGTGATAAACTGTTAAGTCAGGTTACCCAGCTATGTAGGAATATAAACTTTAAAATAAGACCTGACTATATTTGGAAATCTTGTCGTAAACACAGCAACTCAAGCCAGTCTTCCAATTGTCCCCATGACACCTCATGAAAAGCAAACAAATTATTTGTTAAACAAAAGGAAATCTTGTCAGCATGATCTTTCCATCATTGACCCTCCTTTTTGAAGAACCATGTGACTTCTTCCACTGGTGTCATTATTAAAAGCGTCAGCATGCGTTTAGAGACACTGCACATCACCGCTCGCAGAGATAAAACATCAGCATTATTTACGTGGAGCACCGCTGGTGAGTACCCTGGGAAAGTTCACAGCTCTAAATTATTTCTTTACAGATGCAAGATGTTCACAAATTAATATTAAATTCCAAATTATACTCAACCTCTATAAACATAAATTAATCTTGTATCTGAAAAAAACCTTCTGTGTTAAACATCATTATGGAGCTAGTAAAAAAAAAGAAGAAGTGCTTATACTTCTATACTGATATGATTTTTGTGTTATGTTCTTCTCAGATCAGAGAAATGGCTCTAAGAGTGGACATCTGCGTGGTTCTGCTTGTTGTGATGTTCGGCTGTATGCAGGTCCTTAGTTCAAACACTACTAATACCACCACCACCGCCACCACTACCAAAAATCAGAATGGGAACGGCGCTAACCAGAATACGAACAGTGGCAGTTCAACCAGCACGAATGGGACTACGAACAACACCACATCATCCAGCTCCAATAACAACACAAACCAGAATGCTAAAGCAACTGTCAGTGCCCTCATTGGCAGTTCCTCCGGTTCCTCTGCTTCCTCCGTGATTAGCAGCTTCAAACTTCTGCTGCTTGCGTTCATGACTTTGAGCTTTCTACAGATGATACAGTGACCATCAACCTCCCTTGCGCTTTGAAGGCAGACAATAATGTGAGATTCTTTGTAGACTTAGTCTTTCTAAAATGCTATCAAACTTTCGTAGACGTTACACAGCTTGTAACAAACAGCTTTATGCTTAACATTAGCGAAAAATATTTCAAATGTGAAAAATTTTGGTACTATTCGCGACCACTGTGGTTTGTCATCAGGTTTTTTTATTTTTATTTTATTGCTGTAAAATGCTGTAATATATTCATAATTTAATCAACAAAGGTAAATCTATGCATCTGTAAGCTGTTGTTAGTTAACTGATTGTTTTCAGAAGCAATAAAACTTTGAACAAAAGAACAATATGTGCCTTTGTAATACTTTTGCAACCATCGGTCAGGTATACTGAAGTCTTACCTGCGAGTTACATAGTAAAACACAGGGTTTCCGTTCTTTGAAGTTCCAGCCTGGTAAAAGATGTTAAGAGTCTTCAATGCTTTAAACTCTTCTTTCTCATGCACCTGGTGTCTAAAGAAAAAAAAAACAGTTAAGAACTGTAAAGTAAAAGTGGGGCTTCTGCTTAAAATAAGAATAAAATTGATAGAAAAATAAAAATAATTCAAACTGACAAGAAGTCTTTTATCTGTTACAAGAATGTTTAGATTTTTTTTATTGGAAAAATAGACAAAAATACCATGCATAGTGGGAAACTATAATAAAATAGACGGTGCAGCCTTTTCTACCTTGTCATAAACTCCTCAAATTTGGAGCTGGTGAGATTCAGGCTGGACCAATGAGTATCTGCAACAGGTTTGTGCTCTGGGGGACCCAGGTAAGCAAGCAGGGTGGCCATCTTATCAAAGGGCCTCCTTCCAACAGCTTTATGATCCCTGAAGATTTTGGAAAAATATTCTCTGATTAACTGTAACTTCACTGAGGATTTGAGAATCATCAAAAAATGTATGTTTACATTACAATATTTTTCTGTAGGATAAATATAAAGGATGAAAAAAAAATGTACAATCCAGTCAGTCAAAGTGATGGATGATGATAATGTTTACAACTAAACAGCTGTCTCTTAAAGATAGTGTTTTACCAATACAATCAGATCAGAGAGAAACAAGTTGAGAAGGGAAAGTAAAAAACGCAAATCAGTTCCCAACCAAACATAGAGATTTGAATGAGCAGAATTCCAAGAATCTAATCCCAAGAACAGCCTAAACTGCATTTGGACTTCCAATAACAGTCTCTCTGATACTGACCACATGAGCTGGATGATAACACAAGACTTTCACAGACCTGCTCACCTGTTACTAGACAAATACTGGCCAATTTTCTCTTGGTTGTTCCACAGCAGCCTGTGCAGGGCCAAAACATTGCCATCACTAATGAAGGACAGGCTGTGGTTGAGAGAGTCGCTCGCCGGGCAGTCAGAGGCAATGTCCAGGAAAAATCTAGAAGAAAATGCCAAAGTTTAAACTAGTTGGTGGCGGGATCAAAATCCTGAAGATCTCTAATCACTTTCTTACTTTCTGGCTGCATCAAAATTACTCTTCACAAAGTCATTAAACGGCCTCATGTGTTCCTCTTTTGTGAACAAAACATGGTTGGCAATACTTTGCAGGATCTGTGGACAGATGACAAGTGAAATATGAGTCGGCATAAAGCGGAAAACTCCAAATCTTTTCATTTTGTCTACAACTTTATTGTACACTGATGTCTTTCATAATATATTATCTTTCATCATGCTTCCATTTTAGCAATAAAACACCCAAAGCCATGCACTACAGTGATTTTACAACTATGAACTGGTTTTAGGCATTATTGCTACAATTATAGTGGCTTATTGATTAAATAAAGCCTGCTAGATGGTTGATCTATTGGCTTTCCAGATCATGGACCTGGTTTTGACCTGGTAGACCTTTCTGGACCAGCAATGAAGCAGCAAAAACCAACATAAGCTGGTTTTTCAGCATATACGACTTTCATAAAATAAGTATTAATCTCATCCCTATGGCAAAAACTCTCACCTTTGACATGAGTTTAAGGCCCCTTTCTATCCTGGGTGGAGGCTTTTTGTCGAGAATCCCAGCCTCATATGGAGAAACTATAGCCGGGTTCACGAAACGCAGAAACATGGCACTACCTACAGCTCCAATACTGTTCTGTGGGAAACGCTGGCTAACCACCTGAAACCAAAACACAGAAATACACAGGAGCGTGAAAGATGGATTTTATGGCTGAGGTAACATGATGCTATTTCATTAGGACAGTTCCAAATTCAGAACCAAAATTCATTATAACATTAATATATCTGAACATTTTCAGGTCAGATCATGCTAAATTCTGATTTATTGGAGGTATAATTGATCATAGGATGATATCTGCTGAGTAACTGGATAACATGAGATTCTGTGAGGGAACTATCTGAATGAAATGGCACCAGAGGCTTTAGAGTTAAAGTGTAGAAAGCAGTTTGAAGCCGTTAAACAGTCCAATGATGGCGGAGGTCTTCACCAGTGACCTTTAAAAGTGTTAGAGAAGAAAAAAGGGAACAGCAAAGCATTTAAAATGGCACTACAGAGAAATGCGTTTTACTCAGAATAAACGTTTCAGGTTGAACAGTCAAGCGTAAAATCATTCTGGCATTCAAAAAGGGCAAAGTTCGTTACCAAATTGCGTTACCCACAATGTACCACTGCATTCAATGCCCTGATCATTTCCAACCCTCAGTCCTGAGAGTGACAGCTCATGCAAAGATGATGCCCGGAGCTACAGAGTTTGTTGTTTTTTCCTGGTGCTGGTGCTAAGAGGTAAATTCAGTGAAAGCTTCAGCTTGCCAAAAATCAGGAAATTAGTAGACATGATTTGATGTAATGATAGTAATGCAGGCCAGAGGTGCACAAGAGCCTCAGATTAATGAAGTGGATCGAGACAGGAAGCAGATACGTCCGCCATTCACACTTACTGCTTTCCTCACTTCCTTTCTGTCTTTGACAGACGCTTTAGACAGGAGAGAGTGACAAGTAGCCTACAGAACAGAAATGAGCACAAACAAGTCATGGCACAAGCTAACACACACACACGCACACGTTTTCTACCTATTAGGCCATGGAAAAGTTTGGAGTCTCTTATGCGCACCAAGGCTGCATTTATTTGATCAAAAATACAGTAAAACAGTAATATTAAAAAATAATATTTTTTTAAAACAGTTTAAAATAACTGTTTTCTATATTAATATATTTAAAAAATGTAATTTATTCCTGTGATGGTAAACTGAATTTTCAGCAGCCATTACTCCAGTCTTCAGTGTCACATGATCCTTCAGAAATCATTCTAATATGTTGATTTGCTGCTCATTTTTTTATTTTTTTTGATGAATAGAAAAATTCTCTTAAACAACTGACCTCATTTAGGAAACAAAGAATGAATTTCTTTATAAGTCATTTGTAAAACCATCCTTTTGTAAATGATCACACTTTAAAGCAGAAATCTAAGAATGGTTTTATAAACTATTTACACAAATTTGTTCAGTGCAGATTCTATGTGGCCTATTGCATCTAATTACATAACAACGGTCATTTTTCTGAGCTTATTTGTGATAAACTGTACACAAATAAGACCAGAACGTAAATTTTGAATTCATTTTGGCTTTAAACTGTTAAGTTAAACAAGCAGTATCCACAGCAAAACTGAAGCATATTTGACATTAGTAATACCATCACATAGATTAACACGGGTATACAGACGTACACAGAAACAAACTCAGGCCTCTTTGCACACCAAGGAATCACCTCAGAGATTTCTTCAACCTCACCTGAAAGAGACAGTGACAGACGCTGCGGAGCTGAGGTGGAAACTCGCCAGATGAGCTGATTATGGACTGAAAGAAGCGACCGGTCATCCGTAACAGATTGCGCTGGTTCTCCTCCAAATTCTCACCGGCCTCAAGTCTGCAGGAAGAACACAAGCGCATCATCTCCAACCAGAATTTGAACACCACATTGGCATGTTTCCTGTATTTCATAGATAACACTGTTGAAACAAAACAGCACTAAAAGAGTTTATCACATAAAAGTATGCAAAAATGTCCTTAAAATCAAACATTAAAATATATTTTTTATATTTGCTGACACAGGCTGAGTAGGAAAATACCTTGATTTCTAAACACCAATTGAATTATCTTTATTAACCACACAGAACACCTCATGTTTAACCTCATGCCAAGTGAACCTTTATTTAAATTAGTCTGGGTTCAATTTTCTTTTACTTTGCGTAGTTTTGTTCATGGTTTTGGGATGACAGCATGTTTTGCAATCTGTCCATGATGCTTCTTTCTAATTTGCTTAGCTTTTATCAAGTGACAGGTGAATTTGCACCGACATACCAGTTGCGAAAGACTGATTTAAATGTTCATTTGGACAGATACCTGGTGGGATCCACCTCAAAGCTCAGCATCTGCCACTCAGTGCCCGTGATCACCGCCCTGAGCAACGGCTCCAACAGCTTCTGCAGATACGTGGCCCCGTACACCTGAAAAAAGACGTTTCCATGAGTTCCCAAGAGGGAAATTCACAGCTAAGCTTAATCGGGATCATTTGCCTCTTTGAATGTTCATTTGACTTCAATGCACGCCAGGGGAATTGTAGAAGCACCTTAAAGCAGAACGTCATGATTTTACTGGCCAGGCTGTTGCCGCGGAACAGTGTTTGCATGGAATCTGCCAACTCCACCTCCTTAGAGAACATATTCCACAGAAGCTGATACAGGAGATGCCTCGAATCAAAGAGAGTTACCAGAACACGTGCCAGTTCATCCTGAAAAGACCAAAGTTCGATATAAATTCCACACACTACTCAAACTTGCATGTCAAAATTTTGTTTGCAACGTTTCAGTCATTTGACCTTCTTTAGGCTTACAATGTGCAAAGAAACTTTTAAGACATTTTCTAAATAAAATGGTGAGTAATAATGGTCAATAATAATGCATTTTCTATACTATTAATAATACTTAAAAAAAAAAAATAAAAAATAAAAAAAGAAGTTAAAATCATTTTTCAAAGCAAAAAAATTGTTTTGCATTTTGTGGAGGTAAAGCAAGTGCTTGCAAATAGTATTAAAACAGTGTTTGCCAGGTCAGAAGTTCTCAACCGGACACCTCAGCAAACTTTCAAAGGGGGATGCAGGGTGACTCAAAAGTATTTAAATTCAAAAAAATTATTATTACTATATTAAAATAATCTAACTGTAATCGAAATTAAAATGCTAAAAAAAAATTAAAATCAAGATAAAAATACTTTTCTTCCCCCTGAAAAAGTATTTATATTGAAGATAATATATTTCTTGAAACATTTGCAATCACAAAATTAACTGTGCTTAATTTATAATTTAATATATCAATACTCCAAGGTTAAGAATAACTGTTCTAGATAAAAATTAAAGGAAAAAAATGATGTATATATATATAGATGTGTATATATATATATATATATATATATATATATAGATATATAGATAGATATAGATATAGATGTGTGTATATATATATATATATATATATATATATATATATATATATGATGGCTAAATAGTTAAGTAAGGGGAAAAAAAAAAAATGTGTAAATCAGCCTAAGAAAAGAAAAAGAACATTGCCAAATCAGTATGCAAATAATCATTGATGGTTAGATTTTGACTTGCAAACATTCTATTATTGTACAACAATGGGAGATTCTCAAGCTTGAGAGATTCTCAATGTTACATTTCAAAGTTGATAAAAATGTGTATTCAAATTTTTTTTTTTTTTAAATGTGTATTAAAAATTATATAAATATACAGTATGTTGCATACAGAATTTTGAAAAACATTGTTTGAATTATGTCTATACAATATGGTACAATTACAGCTGAATTAATTAATTACTCATCTTGCACCATAAAAAAAACAAAAACAAATTATTTATATAAAGTACCCACCCACTGAGAACAAGGGACCACATTGGCCAGCGCCATGGCGATAGGTAACTCCCCCTGATCCCCCATCATTGTGACAAGTTCCACAAGCCTCTCAAAGCGATCGGCCAGCGCGGTCTCTGCCAGCGTGTCAAACTCTGTCCCCTGCTGCAGGATCTTAGTGAGGACCTCCAAGAACGTAGCTCTGGTCTGTAGGTCCTTATGATAGCCCAGCCCTGCAAGAGAGCAGCACACTCGCAAATTTTGATTAAATGCATGAGAAAGTCAAGTCACATTCATTAATAAAACGCTTTAAACAATTCAGATTGTGTCAAAGCAGCTTCACAGTAATAAACGAAACAGATATAAGCAGCTCTACAGATATACAATAATGTCATTATTCAGCTCAATTCAGTTCAATGTTGATTCAATTCAGTTCAATAACAGTGTCGCTGTTACAGCATTAGTGTCATTATCCAGCTTAATTCGGTCCTGATTCAGAATTGATAATATTATTGAATATATTACTATATGGTGTTAAAGATTTGTCACAAAAAGTCATTACTTGTCCTGAAGAATACGTTTTCTTTATGACAGAGTTAAAGGGTTTGATGAGTAAAAGAAATTGAATGTAAAAGAAATAATAAATAAAAAATACATAAAAACAAATAAAATAAAAAAAATGTAATTAAAATAATTAACTAAAATAAAATTCAATAAATTATTTAGGAATTTAAAGTGTTATTTGAGAGGTTTATGGCTCGATTCTCTCACCAATAGAATGCATAAGTCCGCTGTCCACGTTGGCGTTGAGCAGGTTGGACATGGCCAAGACGGTGCAGTGCCTTAACGACGCCAACCGCCTGGACATCCCTCGCTTACGTCCAGCTACCTGCTGACCCTCGTCCTCCACCTCGCTGCAGTCGTTCAGCAAGTTCATGAACAGAGTGAAGTACCTGTGGAGGACAGCAGGGGCAGAATAATGTACAAACTCCATGACCGAACCAAGGTTATTATAGTTCTGAATAATTAAATTCGTTTTATTTTAATATCGTTCAAATTTGCAATAAAATTCAGTTTAGTTTTTATTAGTTTCATTAATATTTTTGTTAGTTTAGTTTTTATTTTGTGAACACATTTTTATTTAGTTTTTATATAGTTTAGTTTCAGTTTTAATTCAAGTTTAGCAGAATCAACAGATCACTTCCAGAGCGAAGGCCAAAGAAAGACGTAGGCATAATTTAACCTTAGTGAGGTAATTGTTTAGCGACACAAAATTAACGCATGCTGAGATACATTAGACGGTAAAAGTATAAAAAATAAACACCAAAGGAAGCAGTCAAGCCTTTTTACCAAATAAATCTACACAAGTTGCGCTTAATGTCATATCTCACGTTGTGTTGCGATATTTAATATGAAAATAAATGTAGCCTAATTTGGTTATATGTCTTTTTTCTTATTTAACCATAATCAAGATACTGTAACCGTCATGTCTTGCTCACTTTTCCGTGAACAGCTGTGCATAAATCATAACTGGGACTAATGAAATTCAATAATAACGGCAATCGTATTTAACAATAAAGGCTCATATTTGAATATGTTCTTTTCTTTATTTATGAAGAATTATAAGCGTGTGTATGATGTGATTTAGCCTATGCATATTTGTTCGAAAGTTTGGCAGAGTGATGCTAGGCCAAGTTTTGTATTGTTTACAGAAAGGCACGTTCTCATCTTTTTTTTCTGTTAATTATCACGTTGCGCTACGCGTCTGTTTTTCTTCAAAACACCAACTTAGAATGCCTAATGTTGGTTTGATTGCTTGTGTTACATGAGAAAATAAATAATTTTGCCTACCTGATGTTGTAGATTAATGCGGGTTCGGTTCGGGTCGCGAGAACCGAATGAGAGAGAACGTAATGATTACGAAAACGATTATTTATTTTTGTTAATTATTATTTTATTTCACTTAGTTTTTCAATAACTGTTGTTAGTTTCGTTTCATTTTAGTTTTTCAAATATTTTGACATTTTTATTTTATTTCAGTTTACGAAATTGTTTTTCATCAATCGTTTTCATCTTAGTTTTCGTTTACGTAAATAACCTTGGACTGGACACTATAAAACATAGGGTTTAATATGGAACTTGAGAGTCTTACTTTAGGAAGAGCTGAGATTTGGCCTCCATCAGCTCCACACCGTCCCCCTCCTCTGGCTGAAGGGGCAGGCCGGCCAGAAGAGACACCACCGCTTCCATACTCGCCTGATCCAGATCCCTGTCAATCAAAACCATGCAGCTTATAGTAAAAAAAAGAATTAACCACTAAAAGTCATTTTTTGATTTGTATTGCACATATGAACTTCAGGTTTCTCAGAACAAAAGTCCAATGGAGGTTGTTCAGTAAACTAGAGTATTAATGATGCCATCTGAATGAAAATACTGGGTTTAGGAGGATGTTACCTTGTGAGGCATTTCACATCATCATCAGCTGCCTGGTTGGATGTTCCCATCACCCAGTCCGTCAGATACTCCACCATCTTATTCCTGACACACAAACACAAATCTGATGCATCTCCAGAGCAAAAATAAAATATTGTAGTAGATAACCTATCTATTGAATAAAGATCAGTATTACAGCAGCGTTTTGTTGTACCTGAACTTCATCTCTTGGCAGAAAGAGAGGTCATCTCTGCGCTCCATCATGACCTCTACCAGCTGGCACAGTTTGGTTTTGATCTGGATGGCATGAACCATGTTGCCAAGAATATGCACATACCTATAACACACAAACAGGCACACAAATACTTAATGGTTTAAGCACAAAGAACTCAAGCATAAAGGTAACATAAATTAAGTTGTGTCAAAATTGCAAAAAATGACTGATATAGGATAATCCTGATAGCATCAGTAAAAATGGGTTAGAAATTAGGGTTAGAAACTAATCAGTAAAGATTTGCCTTGTATGCCAGAAAAAAATAAAAATAAATAAAAATAATATTATATATATATATATATATATATATATATATATATATATATATATATATATATATATTGTATACACACACACATTTATTGTAGAATTTTAACCTTTTTGTTTGATTTTATGTTTAAAAAAGTACAATAAATTATTGTAAATAATTTTTAAAAATATATTAAATTATAAATGAAAATATAAAAGTTTGGGGTCAGTAATGTCTTTTTGAAAGAAATTAATTTTATTCCACAAAGATGAATTAAATTGATCAAAGTGACAGTAAAGACATTTACAGTGTTACAAATGACTTATATTTAACTTTATAACTTTATTTTATAACATCCTATTCACCAAAGAATCCTTAAAAAAACACTTTTCTGGAAAAAAAAATAAAACAGTTATTTTATAACTGTAATAATATTTCATAATATTACTCTTTTAATGTACAGTTGATCAAATAAATGCAGTCTTGGCGAGCATAAAAGACATTTTTACAAAAACGTAAAAAAATACTACCAGTTCCAAACTTCTGAATAGTATAATTATATAAAAATTTTATAAATTTATATTACAGCAGAAATGTGAACTTCTGGTACGACCAGGCAAGCAGAAATAAAAACTGTACTATAGAGCCCTGGAGCAATTTCTCAAATTGCTCTTTAGTAAAAGATGAAAGACTGGAAAGAATGTAACCTGAAACATTCATTTAGAGAATGATCTTCACAGCAAAGCTCATTATAATAAGCAAACAAATGACTTACCTGACCAGGTTAAGCATCATGGTCTCAATGCTGGCTTGACCCAGATGCTCGGAGCTTCCTTCCGTATGGTTGTCCAGAAGGTTCTTCATGATGGCGATGGTCTGCTCCACAAATTGTGTGTTGGTCTCATTAATTGGCACCTAAATATATGAGCGCAGAGACATAAGTACCTATGACATTTGATGCATGTGACGTCTAATCAGCTTATAAAGATGTCACAAGACTTCCACTGTACATATACACCGTGGCTAGCTGTCTCACCGGGCCCTGGGCATCAAAGAATCTGCTGATGCTGTTTTTGAGTTTGTTGAACAGCATGGGATAGAGCACTGGACAGAGCTCCAGCCCCACCATGTCTTTGACGTTAGTGCGGATCTGATGGCCCTTCTCGTGATTGCACACCATCAGCGACAGAAGACGGTCCAGAAACCTGCTCAGGGGTGTCTCTGGGTTCCCTTCACAAGAGGCCATGGACACCATGGAGCCCTTGCGATCGTTCAGGGTGCCCATGGGAGGACTGTAGGTGGCCAGAGCAGACGTGTTCCTCTGCTGCAAACACACGCCACCCAACGCACACAGGAAGCCTGTCATATTGATCCATTCCTGAGGGATGAGACACGGGATTTATGGAACACAGCCAACATTTCGTCATGTTTTGCTGGGGGGTTTTTTAACAGTGGTCAATTAACTTAATATCAGTCGATTCAATTATTATAGGGGTTAATAAGTATATAATAATTATAGCCATTATTAAAGTATAATTTTATACATATATACATGCACATAAGTTTTTCAGTCTGTTCTCATGAGTGTGTCCTGCACACTGCACATAGTGTGTCCCATTAAATATAACTATAAAAAAATAATTAATCATATTAATAATAGTATTATTGCACCTTATTTAGTTAAAATAATTAAAGTAAAAAAATAAAGTGTGATAATACTATTTTATTTTAAAATAAAAAATGCGTATTAAATAAAAATACAATTATTTTATAGTACACTTAAAAATACAATTCTAATAGTTACATTTTCTTTTTTTTTCTTTTTTATACTTTTTATATGAATTTTCAAGATTTTTAAACCTAAAATTAGCAAGCTTTTATTTTGGTGGGTTGCCAAAACATATCTGTGTGTGTGTGTGTGTGTGTGTGTGTGTGTGTGTGTGTTTAAACTTAAACTGACTAAAAATGACAGCTTGAATTAAACTGAATTTTTAAATAATTCTCAAATAATACAATAATAACTGATTTGTTAAAAAAAAAAAAAAACTACAAACTATTCTTTAAATGTTCTTGGGAGAAATTTCATTTCAACACTATAAATTAGTAAAATGTATCTAAAGAGATAAAATAATACGGTATTAAAAAATAAATTATTATATATATTCTAAACTAATAATAATAAGAAGAAGAATGTTAATAAAATAATGATTTTAAAGCATTTAGACTAATACACAGAAATGTTCCTTAAACTGAAGAATCACCCACATGTAGACAAAAATCTATTTTCTACTGTAGGGTGACTGACCTGACTGTCTTCTAGTTTCGTTTTCGGGTGGCTTAAAATTAATTTGGTTGCATGTTCCCATTTGGCATGTGTGTCCTCCCAGGCCTGAAATGACCAAACAGAGCTGTTAAAACTCGTCATACAGTACGTTATCTTCAAATTAGACCACAAAAAGTAGATTTTTTACACAAACAACAAAAACAGCACACAAGTACTGAACTGTGAAATCCGACCACTTAGTTTGAAAAACAAATGAAGTTTTGCATATTCTAAAAGGCTCCGATTCAAAACAATTATGTTGGATAATACAATGGCACACAACCAGGACAATGCAAATGTGTTCGTCAACCAACCAGAATGAGTCTACTACTGTCCAATAGCATTAAATGTGTAAATGTGTGATCTCTGACCTCTGTGTTTCCCAGGGTGGGCAACTCAATCCTCCGAAGCAAAGCCATTACTCTCTTCTGTAGAGCCGAACGACCTAGAAAAATCAGAGAATTCACAAAAACTGTGCTGCCCTCTAGAGGTATCTGTAACATCACTCACAAATCTCAAAAAACAGAGGTGCGTGTCTGAATCAGTGCATTTAAACTAGTTTATCAGACGGACCTGTAATCATCATGTTACTGACAGATGCAAACTCCATGAACGTGTTGTAATTTGGCAGAAGGGACTGCACAAGGATGTCTTCTGCACTGCAGCGGATGTCTGCCTCCTCACACAGGTAGCGGAAACAGGACATGGCCACCAGAACTGCCTCCATGTCTGGACTCCACAGGAACATATAAAGACAGACCTCCAGCTTGGTCTGGGCCTGCCGGCAGATGGCGATGTTACTGCCTACTGTGGCCCGATCCTGTACGAGAAGAACAGATAAAACAAAGAAAAAAAATTATATTCATCTCTATATAACCAATATTTCTTATTTCATATTTTTAACCCAATTTTTTGAACATTTCCTGGTTGATATCCTTGTTCTTTTGCTACACAGGAAAGTCAGGTCAAACACACTGCATTGTGGGATACAGTATAGTAAGGTAGTTTGGTTGTACACTTCATTTTGCCAATAATAATAATAATAATAATAATAAACAACAATAATAATAATTATTATTATTATTATTATTATTATATACTTCACACTTTGGCTAATAACAACAACAACAATAATAACAATAACAATAACTATACAATATATTGTTATATTATTATTAGTAGTAGTAGTAGTAGTAGTATTGAATTTTTGTTTGTACACCACACTGTGCAGTTTATTTATATATGCCACACAACTGATAATAATAATAATAATAAACGTTATTGTTATTGTTATTATTACACAATACACAATTGATGATGATGATGATGATAACAATAATGATAAAATAAAATTGTTATTATTATTATTTTGCTGTTGTTGTTATAAAATATATAATAATTTATATTCATTTTTATAAATAAAAAAAAAAAATTTTATTTGTATCCCACACACTGTATTTTGGTTATATTCTTCACACCTTGGCAAATAATAATAATAATAATAATAATAATAATAAAATATTCTTCTTCTTCTTACTATTATTTTAAGTTGTTATTTGTACTACACAAGTGCTTAATAATTTATATGAATTTTTATTTTCAATACTGAATTTTTATTTGTACCGCACAGTGTGCAATTCATTTATATACTCCACACAATTGATGATAATAATAATAATAATAATAATAATAATAATAGAGTAATAATAATAATAAAGTTATTATTATTATTGTTATTATTTTGCTGTTGTTGTTATAAAATATATAATAATAATAATAATAATAATAATAATAATTTTTATATTCATTTTTATTAACTTTTTTTTTTATTTGTACTGCACAAGTGCTTCCCAGTTCAGGATGTAAAAACAAGACAGATAACAGTAACAAGAGCAAAAATAAGTGAAACATTTATAAAAAAAAAAAAATAAAAAAAAAAAAGGAAATTAATGTTTTTAGAAATATCCAGATAATGTAGTCAAGGATATGCACACATTTTACCCATAGTGCCCTGTGTGCAGGTGAGAGTGCAGACTCACTTTGTTCCTGAGAAGAAATTTATTTCTGCAGATGAGAATCTCTCGCAGCCACTTCAGAATCTCAGTGCTGCTGATCAGCTGATGACCAAACAGCTTCTTACAGATGAAGAACAGCACCTGAGAACTGAACCGACAACACATACACAATCAACAGGGCAAAGTTTCACTTCTATCAGCATCTATTAACTGGAGTCGTGTCCACCGAGGAGCTACCTGATGTCCCAGAAAGTTTCCATAGGAGCGTCTGGGTTCCACAGCTCGATGCTTTCTGGCTGATGCAGGACCAGAAGAGCCTATGCCAGATACAGATTATGACTGAAAACTTACATACAGACTATCTAAACTCATGCTAGAGGCACCAGATTAACAGCGAGATACAATGACCTCACCTCCATGGCCTCCTGGGAAATATCTCCCATGTTCGCAAGCGGCACAAGCTGCACCAGGCCTGTGATGAGATCTGCCGTGCTGCTGTGGACCTCCAGACCCTGTTTACCTGGATTCTGATTCACAAACACACACGTGACATTAATAGTACAGAAGAGCAGCATGTCTTTATAAAGCCAAAGAAAGCGAAGCCTCTTCACTCACATGTAGCATCAATTTGGGATCTGCATGGATGAGTTTCACCAAAGCCAAAAGCAGATACTTGTGGCTCCTGGTGTCCAGATCAGTGGTTTTCTCTTTAAACTTCAGACTGCTCATTTTCTCCTTAAACGTCAAACTCTGAGAGACAGAGAGAAAGAAATAGAAATATATACAAAAGCAAAAAGCAAAAAGTTTGGGGTCAGTAAGCATTTTATATTCAGACAGATATGCATTTATATTAACTGAAAGTGACAGTAAAGACATTTACAATGTTACTACAATGATCTAGAAAAAATGCATATCTGTTTAGACAAAAATATTAAGCAGCACAACTGATATTAATAAATATATATGCTTTTTGCTTACCAAATTAGCACATTAAAATAATTTCTGAAGGATCATGTGACACTAAAGACTGGAGTAATGGCTGCTGAAAATTCAGTTTTGCATCACAAGAATAAATTACATTATAAAATATATTAAAATAGAAAACTTTAATATTGTAATATTTCACAATATAACCGTTTTATTGTAGTATTGATCAAATAAACAGTCTAGGTGAATATATGAGATTTATTTTAATAATACACAATATATATTAAATATAGATAAAAATAATGATATAATATATATTTAAATAAAGATATAATAGTAGATTTTATATATATATTTAAACTATAAAAAGTATAATTATATTATAAAAAGATAAATGATGCATTCATGAAGTATTCATTTTAATTTATTAATTTGTGCATATATTATACACTGTGCATAAACTTCAGAAATTTCATTTATATACAGTCCCCCAATCTTTTTTAAATGTATACATATTTTTTAGATAAGTTTTTATCTGTGATTTTGTTTATCTCTCAAGGCATCACAAAAAGTCATTTTTACCAAAACTGAATTAAAAATGCTAAATGGCCATATTTATTTCTGAGATATGCCACTCTATGAATTAATTATGCTACATAGTGATGTCATGGACTGTTTGGAACATTTCTTGTAGCATACTGTATACTGTTTCACATTCTATGTCTAAAAATAGTAGGCTGCATGCAGTAAACTGTGCAGTACGCAAACATTCTATTCTCAGCATGGACACTAGAGGTGATCTTAAATCTGAGAAGTTTTGCGGGCGTCTCACCGAGGTCATACGGAGGGGGGCGTGACTGCTGCAGCCCTGCACCACTCTCCCCAGAGTCTCAGCAAACATGAGCCGCAGCTCTCCCGAGTAACAGTACACGGTATCGATCTTCGGCCACCAGTCCAGCGGGGACTAGAACATGACGGAAGACACACAGAGGACATTTGGACACCCTGGGAGTGAATCAGACATCCTATCTCTCTGAGGTGATCTAAGGACACCAGGAAGCTCTTACATTAGTGATGATTCGGTGGAGAGAGTTCACCAGCACGAAATGAAAGGTAGGAGGTGAGGACGGAGCCAGACACACCTTACAGAAAAAGAGCCAGAGATTTCAGTCAAGTCTGTGCATGTGATTGGAACAGTGTATAAATTGTTTCAAAATTCTCAATATCACCACGTAACGCATAAAGGTATTAAGAAACTATTTGTATAGTTAAAAGAGCTATATAAATTAATTTGACTTGACTTGTCCATACACCTTAAACTGCTGATTGTTATGAGGGTTGATTCTGAAACAGGAGACAAAACAGTCGATCATTAGGTCCATGTCTGCACTCTGGCTCCCGGCGCCTCTGGAAAACGGTTTAGCTGGGTTAAACAGCAGGCCCTGGAGGGCAAGAGACAGCCATTAATGACGAGGACAGCATCAACATGAAACATTTTTTTGGGTTTCTTAAAGTGTTTGTTCCTTTGTTAATCTGGGTGATGCAGATTTGAGTCCTGCTTGCAACATTTCCCACCTCCATTCCCCTTCCTACTGCTTAATCATTCTCTGATACTCTCGACAATACAAACCGGTCAAAAACTAAATAAAAAGGTCCACGAGGAGCCATATTTGTCCATACCTTCAGATCCACGACGATGGACTGCACCAGCAGGAAGATAACGGAGTGATCCTCCCAGCTGATGTATGTGGACGCTTTGCACAGTTTAACGCAGGCAATAGCTGCGCTTTCCGTCAGCTGTTTGCTTCCACCGTGACCAGTCAAAGCTTTCCGCAGATTCTCCAAAAACAGTTTCTACAGAAAAAAAGAAACACATGAATACATATTGTAAACAGTTCAAGACTGAGATCTAATTATAGTTTATAGTATAAATATTTTATTAATTTTACAAAAGAGTGAGAGTTGTCGAAATAAACTATTTTTAAAGTACAAATGGTGTGATGTACAGTAGTTGTCTAGGTTTAGTATGTGTGTGAGGAAGGGTGTGTATATATGTTCTTACAACATTAGTGAGGCTCAAATGGGTTTTATAAGCAGCCAATATAATGTGGATATAATGCCATATGTGTGTGTTCATTTTTTAATTAATAATATTCATTATTTAGTTCATTTCATTTTTATAGCATAAAATGCATAAAAAGAGAAATAAAAACAAAAAAATAACCATTTTAAAATGGCAAATGATACACAAATTGCTAAATTAAAATACATTTCTTTTACACAGTATTTACGGTATTTAAAAGTTAATCAGCTATCCAACCTGTCTATCATTAGTTATTATAATTTAAGAACAATAATGGTCAAGAGGTGATCCTGAGAAGTACACATGCACAAATTTGTGTATGCTTGCCTTGTTGTCTTTGGAGTCATCTGACGTGTCTCTGGACATGTCTTGAGTGATGTCAGGACAGAGGATGAGGAGGATGATCTGCAGGGGCCAAACGGCTGCTTTCCTCTTCGTACTCTCAGCAAAACTATCCACCAGATCAAACAGCTTCTCGGCACACTCTGAAACACACACACACACACACACACACAGAGAGAGAGAGAGAGATCAGATTCACATATCCTCTCCAAAGCAATACTGATATGGTACAGTGAGGTTTTCAGTGGGCGCACCAGCCATGTCCGCCTGAGGCCTCTGGTACAACCTGGTGAATTCATCAGCATAATTTTCCACCCAGTTCCAGAACGCCTGCAAATTCAATCAAAAACACACAGCAGATGTTTCCTGCACTGAGAGAGGATATCACTAGGTGTCAGTAGAGAAAATTTCATACAAAACACCAACAAATTACCAAATGTTAAATTAACCATTTAAATCTATAAAAACAAGAAACTGTCCTTGACATACAAATGAAAATTAATCACAGTATTATATACAAAAAATTCTACGAACTGAAATATATATATAGAAACTGTCCTTGATATACAAATGAAAATTAATCACAGTATTATATACAAAAAATGCTTCAAATATATATATATATATATATATATATATACACACACACACACACACATATTAGGTTACATACAGTGGAGTTAGGGGTAGCAATTTGGGCTATAATAATATAATATAATATATAATAATAATGATATTTAATATAATAATAATAATAATACAGTTTATATTATAATAATATTTATATTGTTATTAGGGTAATTTTCTTCATTTCTTCAAAATAATACAATAAAATAAAAAATAAAAGTAATATAATTAAAATAATTATATTGTTATTTTAAATTGTATTATATGAGGCACACAGCTGTAATATTTCACATAATAATAATAATAATAATAATAATAATTCCACCTACCTTCTCTAAATTGTAGATGACACTCAACTGGGCTGGCTTCTTTAAGGCTTTAAATTTAAACACAGTTTCTGCAAAAAGAAAAGACTTTGACACATTAAAAGAAAAACAGATACTTTTCCTGTTGCCTCTAATATTTTCTCCAGAATTCCCCACATCAACTTATTTTAGCTCCGAGTATTAAAGCTTTAGTTTGAGTCAATCAAACCTTGCAGGAGGCGTTTAAATTTACAGCAGTCCACGTTGATGTACTGGATGAGCTCGATGTCGTGCACGTCTACATTATCCTCAGAGCAGACGGTCAGCTCCTGCAACCTGCAGGGAATCAGACAGACAGAAAATCAGAGAGATCAAATGCGTTCATTCCTTCCATCTAATCACAAGGGGTCGTATGTACCTGGTGGAGATGCGGCTGAAGACAGCGTTGAAGTTGCTGCAGCTCAGAGAGAACAGAACCCCACAGGCTGAGCTCCTCAGCTCGCCCGCGTACTGGTTTCCCTCACGGTACGTGTGGATGAAATGACAGATCTCGGGCAATAACTGCTTTACAAGCATCGTCTCATCCAGACGCATGCTGTCCTTTGGTTGCTGGAGAGAGAAAGAGAGTTTATAGGACTTCTTTAGAAGAATTATCCACATCTAGATGTGCATCTCACTTCAAAATGAAGTTGAAAAGGCAATAATGGCACAATGAATGGTCTGCAGCCGTCTCTCACCCCTGCCAGGCACTTCTCCAGTGTGTCCATGATGATAAGCTGGGACAGGTAAAGGTTCTTCTCCGCAGTATCTCCAAATATCCGCTGTAAGAGATAGAGATAGCAAAATAAGAGAGAGAGAGACCAGCACATGTGCCATAGAGCTCTAGCTCAAAGAACCATCTTCAACAGTCTAGAACAAACGCTCACAGTAGCTCTTGCCTAGGGACCGACCAATATATTTAATAGCCAATATTAATAACTAGACTAGCCTTTTTGAGCATAAGACACCTATTCCAAAAACATTAAATCTTCCTGACTTTGAACACTTTTGAAAAGAAGTGTACATATGATAAGATATTAAAAATACACATTAACTCCATTTGTAAACGTCTACTGTGCTTGTGCCCCAACTCTTGAATAAACACTCACCATGTTATTAACGTTCTTCAGTATGTTGGTGAGTCCACTGATGACCAGGGAGAATTTGTACCTGGAGATGTTGATCAGACATTCCTTATTGTGTTCCGTGCTGATTTTAGTGTGTGTGTTTTGTACGCCGACTTTCACAGGAAGCTAAAAACAATCAAACACACACAGTTAGACTGTGTTCAGATACAGACAAATACATGTTCAGAAGATGTTTCAACGTACTTACAGGACAAACTCTCTGAACGAGAGATATTTTCATTTCATTCTGTTTCTCACATAAGACATGGAATATAGTTCACAAATTGTATAAACCGTTTTTATGGTATTTTTGTCATTTTGTAGCTTGACAGCCCAAGCTGCCATTTATTTTTATTAAATGCAAAAGAGTAGCTAGCATATTCTTCAAAAATTCCCCTTTGTATTGTAACTTGCTGGACTACAAAAAGTAAACAGTAGCAAATCTCGGCTTCAAAAAGCAAGTCAGAAAATTGCTAAAACCAATCGGCGGCACGGAATCCCATTTTGGGATTATCCAGAGTTTAGGCCAGGCTTAGCATCACAAAACACCCCTAATCTCCGCTGAACTTCAATCAAACTGCAATGATCCCGACACAGACCACAAGCCACCCTTGACCAGACCCCTTTTAACAAGGCTTCCTCCGTGCTCCAACTGTTGGCTGGACAGACTTACAAGTACACTGGTCAGTGTGTGTATGCCACCAAATCTGGTATTTACCGCTAAAAGAAATCAGGGTAAAGACTCAATGTGGAAACACTGGTTTATGTTTCCAAAAATGTTTGTTGTTGCAGTACCTTCAGAAACCTTTGAGGGGCAGAAATAGCGGCTTGTACCTTTAGTTAGCTCAAATAGATGAGGCCTAAAAGGAAACTTCCTGTGTTACCAGTTTAACTTGCTCATAAACATCACATTTCTCCTGACACTCACAGAATTTTGCTCTTAAATGGAAAGTTTCCCCAAAATGAAAATGAACAACATATAAATACAATATCCTGTCAGAAACTCGCCTTTTGTGATCCACAGAACGTCAAAACGATCCAAACGTGTTCGGAACAATATGAGGATGAGTAAATAATGACAATTTTTGTGTCTGCCATGACTGTCTGTTAGGTCTGTCAATGTTTCTTTGGTGTCTGGTCAAATTTTAGTCAAAAACTTCTGGACATTTAACACAGGCAGGTTTATGCCGTTAAAACAACGCAAATGAGATGAAAAGAAAACATGCAAGCTTAACCATTCACAGGCTTTCGCCTGTCTGGTAAACAATGGGTTACATTTCTAACTTATAACCTGTTTCATAAGTACAACTGCAGGTTTAAACCAGTAGGATCCACACTAAACAGGGAGAGTCATCATTGCATAAGATACTACTCAGCTAGGCCTATACATCACACAACAAACCTCGCTGAAACCATCTGAAGAAACCTAATAACCCAGTACAGCTCTGAAGAGATATTAAACTGATGACACAGCTCTTAGATGAGAAAGTGAAGCTGTGTGGATCAATCAATGGTCAGCTCTGAGGTTAGTTCACTTGTGGGACACAAAATATGAAGTGAAAGTATAAACAATAACTCTCATCTCACATGATGTGAATTACAAAAGTAGGACACGTTCCTGGAGCAACATTTGGTCAACCAATCATAGACATAATTTTAACCCTTGATAGCCTCTGTATGTTGACAAGATATCCAATTTTGAAGAGTTTGCTCATCACAAAAACGGCTTGACTTACAGTTGGAGTTTATTCACGTTTATGTGACATTTATGATTTAGTATGCACTGTTTTTAAGATATTTGTACACAAATGTGTTATTAAAATTTAACATAATACTTTCTATACTAAAAATCAACCGAATGTTCAAGGATACCTAAAGACATTCAAATTTAATAGTCAAAATATTCATAGCCTTCTACCTTGCTAGGAAATAAAATAAATGACTAAAGAAATTCAATTATTAATTAAGAATTACAGTGGTACAAAGCGGTTAAAATCCCAAGAAACTGTCTCAATATCTGTGCACACAGAGGCACTTATCACATACACCCTGTTCTCTTTGTGAAGTTCTGTCCAAAACTATTATTCATTTATTTAAGGATTGCCTTTTTGAGTAATTTTAATGCTTTGAATATCCAGAATGTTTCATCTGACTTTCATTTATTTTATGGACAGATTTTGTATGTTTTTTTTTTTTTTTTACATAAAACACAAAAATATGGCAAAATAATGCATATCCCTGCATAAACTTGTGTTAGTTTATTGGAAGATTTTACATTAATAAATGTAAATGCACCAAATGTAAACCCCATTTTATTGCCCTTAAGCAACAATTGAATTTGTATTGAGGTACGTCTATTAATAAGAAAGACATTTATGTTTTTATCATCATTTGTGTACCCTATTTTGTACAAAAAATTGTATTTCTTCTTGTATGTTAAATTTTTTTTTTCCTTGCACTACTGCATATACAGAAACCTGTACTTTATGGATTTATTTAATTATTTTAATGAGAAATTTGCGTATTTGTGGCAGTTAAAGGGTTAAATAAAATGTGAAAGATATATGGTTTTGGCTTGGGGGTCATAGCGGTCTGGCATATGGGACATACCCCCCCATAGGGGCGACCCTGACCCTAACCCTATCCCTAAAATCCAAGAGCAGTGATTGGTCAAGAAGAATGTTGTTCCAATCACTGCCCTCTGTTTTTTTTTTTAAAAAATAATTGTTTGACAGGCACGTTACTACAGGTCCTAACACTAAAATCGGTAGTCGAGTGATTAGAAGGACTGATTTAAGATAAACCCTTGCCCTATGATTTTAGGTTAGTAGGGTTTGTTTAGGTTTTGAGTTGATAAGAATGTAGTTCCAGTAGAGTTAAGTAGAGGATGCTGAGCAACATGTACTACTAAACTAGTCGCGTCCCATGCATTTAACGTTGTTATAGGATATAAACACTACAGCATCAGAATGAAGCGCGCAGCGGCTGCACGGATGCGCTGCGACAGCTGCGTAACTGCGCATACGTGCAGACGAGGCGTTCAGAGAGCTTTAGTGGAGCTCTGACCTGCTCGTCGAATCGGGTGATGACGGCCTGGACCCACTCCACGGGCTTCTGCGCCGCCATGGCCGCTCACGCTTGCACCTCCGCCGCCGCTGATGATGATGATGATGATGAAGATGATGATGATTATGAATTGGAGGAGGAGAGGACGCCTTTTCCGCGGTCTACGACCCTTGCGCTCCTCGATCCTCGCCGCGCTGAGGGCCGAACGAGGGGCGGCTCGGTATTCGGTCTGGTAGGTGTCAGAAACAGCAGCATGCCGCCATGACAGTGCCGGAAGTTTGAATCCTCCGATCCAGCGAAGCAGCAGCAGCAGCACAGCAGCGGTGCAGATGAGAGATGAAAACACCAGTGCGCATGCGCCAGCAGAGAGCGAGCGAGCGAGAGAGAGAGATTGTATTTGTTTTTAACTTGTCTTTTTGTCTTTTTGTTTATAATTATATAGTAAAGCTTCTCGGACGTAAAATTAATTGTCAGAGAAAAAAAAACTTACTATAAAATTAATTAAAACTGAAACGAATATTCATATATACACTACAGTGACAGAGAAAAAATATATATACTTAATTTTTTATTTGAATTCTATTTTGTATATAAACAAAATTCTATATTCCTAATATGAAACTTTATTCTGTTAATATCACACAATATTATTCTTTAATGCTTTGCCAACATTGTAATCAATAGTCATCATGTCAATAAAATATCTTGGACGTGAAATTAATTGAGGGAGAAGAAAACTATACGATATAAACTGAAACTGAAACTAATATTCATGTATATATAAAGAGAGAGAACCAGTGGGACAGGATCACAAACCAGGAAATTACTTTATGATAATAATGATTATTTAGAAATAAACATACTGTGTTCATATTCGCTCTAAATATAACAATCCCTCATCTAGAACGTTCTGAGCATTATTATAAAACAATATACAAAAAAATAATGTAACACAGGAGGTTTGTGAATATCAGTTCTTGTGTAATGTTAAATAAGTAATGTTTTAATAACCCTCTGTCTAAAAGAAGGCCATCTCTCTTGCATTTAGCCACTTTACAGTCACATGCTGTAAAGGAAACAGATTTATGAATTTTGGGAAAGGCAGAGAGAAAGAGAGCAGAAGAAAGAGCAGCTTGTTGCAGGCAGTGTGAGGCGCTGTGTGAGTAAAACTCAAAGAGATGCCGGAAACAGCATGGTCAACGCAGAACAGTGAATGCTCTCAGACACAGAGAAATTAGAAGCTGCCTCGAGACACAAAGAAAAGCTTTGTGAAGAGCCCTGGAGCTCAAACCTCTGCAGTGGAAACAGTGAATGGACAGTTTCTCAAGAGTCTGCAGACCTCACAAGAATATGGACTGCTGGCGGCATGATGCTGGGTTCAGAGTGTTTTTGGCAGTTCTTTTACTCTCTTACAGTTGAATACTGCGATATAAGCATGCAAACTTCACTGTTCTCTAATGATAGGCCATATTTCTTGATATTTTAAAAAAAATCAAATAAAAACAAAAAAGCATTCATTATAATCAATATATTGTACAACACGGTTTTATCTTCCACAGACACTGAGGGGCCTGTATCCATCACTCAAATGTTACATATAGTTCCCTGAACCTCTGAATGCATAGTTAGTTACAGCTTTGAAAGAGGAAAATGATTTTTAAAGGGAAAAAAAGAGGTATCAAGGGCCTCACTGTGCTGGTGAAGTTGTGTGAAACTATGTATTGATACACCTTACACCTTTTCCAGTTATGGGTTGGACTTTCTTCAGTGTGACAGTGTAACACTGGCCTCTACAGGTCATTACAGGTATAACCACTGAGAGAAACCATTATTCTGAATTCTCGTTTTTTGTTTTTTTTGGTTTTTCCGCAAATTCTTGTAAAGTCTTACATCTACAAGACATGAATCTTTTTCTTCACTGTAACAACAAACAGAATTATGCTCAATGAGAGCGACATTAGTCATAATTACATACAGTCATGTGCTTGGAAGTCTGAGGCAATTGTTGCCTATATTTATCCAAAATGTTCAGATGAGTGGTTGACTAATACAGGCTTTTCAATAATTATTTGGTTACACCCCTCAATTTAATGTAGGATGTTGAAACACACACTTGTGTACTTCAGGTTTAAGCATGTTCTGTGCGATATGAGAAACAATTCATACTGTAATATCATCATAAACACGTTTAATTCTGTCTGACTTCATAAATCAATGCAAACCTCTGAGATCATTTTAAGATTCTAACGTGTATAGATTTGACCACAATCACGTGACAAGCTCAATTTTATTGTCTTTCAAGGATGAGAACAGACACTGTGTACAGTAGCCACATGCAATACAAAAATATGACTGTACATGACATGTATCGACCCATTCTAAAAAAGTTTTCCATGTTTTTTGTTTGTTTTGGGCTTTTTTTTTTACATGAAAAAATATAAAGAATATTTACATCTGGGATAGCACAGCAGTACCTATTCAAAATGTCATGATGTACAGTATATATATATATATATATATATATATATTTATTTATATTTATATAAAATGTCCATATAAATATTAAAAGAATTCTGTTCATTGACTGTACACTAAATAAACCATATTTATACATAAATATTTTACATCGTCATTGATATTTCCAAACCAACAAACACACACACACCCTTCCACATACACAACGTTACAAATACACACGTTACACACAAACACGCATGAGAGTTCATGTTTACACAACTGCTGGGTTCATCGAAATCTCGCTTTCAACATCATCCTCGTGGAAAATCAGGCCCTGTCGTCGGGTGAGAAGACGCACATTGCTTCTCTTTGGCTCATTTTCGCAATCTGTACTCAGAAAGGGCCCTTATGTGACTCACACACCACGTTTTGTTCAATCACTTTCCATCAAGAACATTATCACTTGTGAAACAAAACGTCTACTATCGGACACCATGGAGGAAGGGTGACAACTAAAGGTGTGTTAGCATGAACCAGATGAGCCAATCAGAGACAGAATCAGCGCATGTCACACAGGACTAAGAGGCACCAAGACCACAGGAGAGGGAGAGAGAGAAAGAGAGAGAGAGAAAGAGAACATCTTCATCGTAGTGTCATTGAATCCTGCAAATCCAGCGGGAAAAATGCGTCACGTGACGTCACAAACTAGAGTGGAAAGGGAGAACCAGTCGCACACTCCAAAAATAAAAATAGGAATAGGAATAAAAAAGGCAAAGCATTTCGTTTTACACATCGCCACAGCAGTCCCCCATCCCACCACCACCCACAGAACCAAAGAAAGTTAGAGACGGAAGAGCAGGCGATGTTAGTTTGTAAGTCCAGAAGAGGTCAGGCTTTCAGCAGGCATGCAAGGCAGAGCCAGGAATTGTGTTTTGCATTGCTCATGTTTCAGGCACACGGCTACAACCTACAACGACAAGAAATAACCATAGACAAAAACAGAAAAAGAAGCAGATTAGAGAGAGAAATTGATAGTTCTACAGTTAAGAATTTACAGTTGGAGAGGAAATTAGCAGTAAGAAAGAATTTGTTAAAGGTGCACTAAGTCATTTTTGTTTGTCATAAAGTACCTAGTATTTAACTGGTCATGTGATCTCAAGATGGAAGCTACAGTGTTGAGTGAAATGAGAAGGACCATCTTTATATACACAATATCACAGATATGACTAGAGTCTAAGAGAGCATCATTTTCATTTTTGGAATTCAATTACTTAATGCACCTTCAGAATTAATGATGTTTTGAAAAAGTTAAAGAGTGCAAACAGACAAAGAGATTTTCTTAAACTTGACCAAGCTGAAGAAATAATTCTATTCTACGTAGTATGTAGTTTTAGGAAAAGCGGAAATGATATTAATAGTAAGAAGAATAAGAATTATTATTATTATTATTTTGCGGTTATTAATTATATAAATATTATAACATAAAATAAATATATAAATAATAAACAATTATTATTAAAGAATTAATAAAGAATTTCTGTTGTTATTTTAATACATCACGATCATTATTAATATTATTTATATTAAATACTACCACTACTAATTATATATATATATATATATATATATATATATATATATATATATATATATATATGTGTGTGTGTGTGTGTTATTTATTTTAAATAACTGTATTGCTATAATTAAACTGTTGTGATTGTGGGATTAAAAATATAAATAATAAGAATTATTATTATTTTGTTGTTATTGATAATTATAATATTATATATTATAATATAAAAATAATAAAACAATTATTATTATTAATAAACAAATATTGTGATTGCTGTAATTATTTAAATACATCTATAATAATAATTTGCATTAAATACTACTACTAATAAGGGGATTAAAATATAAGTAATAATAATTATTATTATTATTATTTTGTTGTTAAATATAATAAATAATAAAACAATTATTATTATTATTATTAATAAACAATGATTGTGATTATTTCAATACATAAATAATAATTATTATTATTTGTATTAAATAGTAGTAGTAGTATATTTTTATTTAAGGCCATGTCAGCATCTTAGGCTATTTTCATGGCAAAAACAATTAAAAAAATACAAGTATAACAAATACAATAAAAACCAGCAAACAAACAAACAAGTTATATTTGCATTAAATACTACTACTAATAATTTTATGTATGTGTGTGTGTGTGTGTGTGTGTGTATTATTTATTTTATATAATTTTTATTGCTATTAAATTGTTGTGATTATGGGATTATTTTTCCAATTGAAAAGTTTACCTATGCTGTTATAAGTGCTGATACTGCTCTTCTAGACAGATGCTGCTGATAAAAATAATGACTAAACTAGATAAAAATACTCTTCACTTAGAGAAGGTCAGACAGAAAGAAACCAAACAAACAACACATTTGATTCATTGCGGTGTCTCTGAGGTCATCTTTGTCGTCGTTTCTGCAGACTGTGCAGGTTTCTACCACCTGTTTGTCCTCTTCTCACAGTTTGCCAGATTCTAGGATACATACTCTGCAGACTTCCAGAAGTGCCCAGGATGAGACAGGCGGCGGTTGAGTTTGGGCAGTTTCTCCAGCATGTCGGCCAGCTGCGTGAACGTGGGCCGATTACGGGAGTCATATGACCAGCAGGCAGACAGAATCTCCTGTGGGACAGACAGGAATCAAACAGTCAGCACAAACATCTGACGTCTGGATGGTTTTTAGAAAAACATCTAAGATACCTCATTTTGGTCAAATTATAAGGTAGCGCCTCCAGAGTGTTTTGTGCTTCTCTTAAACACAACTTCTACAGTACTAAACCATGAAATTAAACGAAAAGAATTCATAAATTTATTTTCACATTATTTACAAATGGTTAGCAAGATATACAGTTACATTAAACTGACACATTCATTTTGATCTATTTTTATGCTATTTCTCTATATTTCTGTTATTTCTAAATGATACTATTCTTTAATTTGTATTGCCAGTTATTTTTTCACTGGATTAATTTAATTAGATTTATTAATCTGACTGATCAAGTGTACTTGAGCTATGGAAAAGCACAAAATAAACAAATAATATTAATAATTAACAATAATAATTCATAATTGATATTTAATAATACGTAAAAGTATCGTTATTATTTTTATTATTATAAAAAAGCCCAATATGGTCTAGCGGTCACATGAGCTAATTTTCACCCAGACGGTCTGGGTTCGACTCTTGGCATGGGAAGTGGAGTGGAGTAGCATAATTTCACTGCTATTCCACTGAGCATGTGTCAAATAATAAATATACTTAAAATGCGGCAATCACCGTGACCTCTTTTCCCAAGTTGATCTCTGCCAGGACCCTCCTGATGCCCTCTCCACTGCCCACCTGCCAGATGGTGGCCTCTACGGGCTGACTGGTGATGGGCCAGTCTCTCGCCTGCAGCTCGTACCAGATGGTGCTGAAAGAGAACAGATAAGGCAGAAGGTCAACGCAGCACTATTTGGGGGTGAATTGTCTGAAGTCAAGTATAATTCTCACCCAAAGGCATAAACATCAGCAGCATTAGAAAACGGAAGTCTGTCCTCGTTGTTTCCGGGACTCATTTTACGCACGATTTCTGGAGCCAAATAACAGATCCACCCGTGAGGAAGCTTCAGCTCGTTTTCACGTCTAAAAACACAACAGGCCCTTTAAACCACTGATTTACAGTAACAATCCATGTTATCAAGAGTAATGCAGTGACATACCGGCCCTCCTGAACCACTCCAGAGATCCCGAAAAGGCCAAAGTCAGTGATGACTACTTTGTTTGTGTCATGAAAGACGTTTTTTGATTTAAGGTCCTTGTGAACGATGCCCTTAGCATGAAGATAGCCCATTCCCTGAAATACAGGAAACACAAGTAGAATCTGAATCGTACACAGACGCACACATGCACAACACATCCACCACTTTCACAGACGCGTTTCCACAGTTATTACCATTGTAAATCTATCTAGCAAAGTTTTTCATATTTTAAGTTTTTTTAATAAAATAATGTACACTCAAATGTTTTTTTTTTCATGTTTTTCTAAAATCTCTTATATATATATATATATATATATATATATATATAATTTATTTTTATTTTTTTTAGGATAATATTATTATGGAACATTATTGCAACTTAATCGTGTTGTTTTCAATTTGAATATATTTTAAAATTAATTATTTTATTCCTGTGATGCATTATGTCAAATAAATGCTGTTCTTTTGAACGTTCTATTCCAAGAATCCACAATTTATGGTTTCCACAAAAATATTAAATAGCAAAACACTGATGATAATAATAAATATTATTAATAATTAAGCACCAATAATTTTTATTATTTTTTTTACAATAATTGACCCCCAAATCAGCACATTAAAATGATTTCTAAAGGATTATGAGAATACTGAAGTAATGGCTGATGAAAATTCAGCTTTGCCATCAGAAGAATAAATGACATTTTAAATATATTCAAACAGAAAAAAGTTTTTTAACAATTTAATCTTATTTCACAACATTACTGGTTTTAATGGTTTTCTAATAAAACAATGCAGCCTTGGTGAACACGAGACTTCTTTCAAAAACATTAAAAAATTTTAATTATTCTAAACTTTTGACCACTAGTGTACATTTATAACACTATACACTTTTATTACCTTAGTATTAAATTACAGAAAACTATTTAATGCTGCTGCATGAGTGTTTCTAACACAATGGCTGAGGCAATGATGGCAAATTTGACATATTTCTCTCTTCTGACCAATATAATCAACCTCTCAGTGTTTTTCCCTCTCTTCCTGTAAAGTCATAGAACCACTAAAAGATTGGTTTTCTTTCTTCACCACCATACAAGCCTTCCAAACTATGATGACTTGCGTTTCTGAGAAACACGGTCCATAAACACGCAAACACTACCTTCACAATCTCCTGCGCAATCTGCCGAGTCTTATTGATGTCCAGCGTGTTTTTCGTGTCCCTCACGACAGAATACAACGTCCGGCCTTTGCAGAAGCTGTTGGGAAATTAAGACGTGCTTGTCAATGACCATTTCTCGATCGCTTGACGGACTCAGATGTTTGAGACGCTACCTGGTAATGATGGCGAGATGAGGCGGAGCCATGCAAGCACCCATGAAGAGGACGACGTTCTCGTGGCGCGTCTGTCTGTAGTTCATCACCTCCTTCTTGAAGAGCTTCAGATGGTCCTGGTTGTTTCCGTCGATCTCCAGGAGTCGGATGGCCACCTCCCCGTGCCAGCGGCCGCGATGGACCCGACCCCAGCGACCCTTCCCGATGAGCTCGCCGAGATCCAGCTGCTCGAAGGGAATGTCCCACTCCTGCAGGTAGACGCTGGTCTGGCTGGCCTTACGAGAGATGGGACCTTTCCAGTGGGTTCCTCCTCGCGTGCTGGGCAGGTCGTCCAACTCGTCTCCTTCACATTCTCCTTCTGAACTGTGGTTCAGCTCTTCCATATCCTCCTCCTCTTCATCCTCCAGCTCTTCCTCTTCGTCTTCCTCCTCCCCTGCTACATCTTCTTCCTCCTCTGCTTCTATTTCCTCTTCTTCTTCTTCCTCAAGTTCCTAGACGAGAGGAACCAATCGCAATGAGTTTTCTCAGTGCTACTTGAGGCTGGAATAAATTTCTGTGTCACGCTTTTGCTGACTTTGTAAATGGTTACAGAGGAAAAACTGTGCCTATTATACACTACATGATTTTATAGTACATCTGTATTCCAGCTTTAATCAGATTCCGTTCCACAAGCGTCTCACCTCTCTGTCATCTTCCTCGTCTTGTTCTGCATGCATCTCCTCCACTGATGGCTCGATCTCGTTACTGTGTATAAAATTAAACATTTAGCTGTCAGTATGACTGAATGCAGATCAGGCAGCAGT
>JAFVLL020022409.1:113438-216520 GCA_021397915.2 Tor tambroides
TGCAGGGAGGCTTGAGGCGGTGTCTCCTCCGGGAGGGCGGGGTTATGGGTGGAGTCGAGGTGTGTCCGTGGAGTCTGACGGGACGGGAGGTGTAATACGGGCTGGGGTCGGTCAGACTCTCTGCGTAACCGTGGTAAATGTGAGCCTCGCCAAGCGACAGGATGTAGCGGGGGTACGGGCAGGTGGTGAGGGGCGTAGAGGGGGTGGAGGGAGTGGTCATAGGCCGGGCCAGAGGGGAAGGGCTGTGGGGGCGCAGGGAACCTCCTAGTAACGGAATCTGGTCCACTGGAGTCAAGCCGCCACTGTCCCGCCTCATGGGCTCAGAGAACCAACAACCGCTGTCCTCTTTAAACTCCCCTGAAGGTCATAAAGTCACAGTCAATTCAGAAGATATCTAGTATTGGGTGAATCTCAGTGAAAGAGCACTCACCTGACTCAGAGGCACTCTTTAAACAGTTGAGGGCAGCACACAGCCTGGTGCAGTCCTCTGAACTGGAGCCCAGCCGTCTCATGGTTTCCTTCACCTGACTGCTGGGCATCTGCAGCAGCGCATCCAATGACAGCTTCACGTTCACGGCCTGATAAGAGCCAGAGAAAGAGAATGACAGTCTAAAATACCTTTTTAAAAATGCTTCTATAATGTGAACCTGAAAAATGTGAAGGAAATAACATAGATTTGATTGGTTACTTCATCAGAAAAGTCACTATTAGATTCTGACAAAAAATTTTTTTTTTTTTTTTACTAATTTGCGTTTATAAACTGTGAATAGTCCTTGCACACTGGGTCCTAAATTTTTGTAGGCTTTTTTTTTCGTATTCATCATCCCTTCCTATCAAAATGCTTGTTACAGATGCTAAAAAGCAAAAAAATCAAATCTGATCTGATTTTTTTTTTTATGACGGACGAAAGTTTCGGAGGCAGTGTGTAAACGTGATCGGCACAACGTGAGGTCGTATTTATTTTTTAACGTGTGAAAAATTCGGGCAAAAATTTCAGACTCAGTGTGCAATTTCACATTATTACTTTTATATTTGAGCAAATAAATGCAACTTTGTTGAGCCTGAGAGACTTCTTTCAAAAACATCAAAAATGTTTTCATGTTGCCTCTTTTTAGATGTTGCGAAACATGTGCCTGTGTGTCTATTCTGACATGCTTACTCCTTAAATAATAAGGAAACACTCTTAAAGACATCAGCAAGATGTTGACATGTCCTTAACTGTCAGTTAGAGGGTTATTCATGTGATTTAAGGTCGCATACAACAGGACACACTCGCCTCAATCAATGCATTCCCTTGTGAATAAAGCTCTTCAAAGTCCCAGGACACATGACCTCTTAGAACTAATTAATCTGATTCCCTAATTACAAACCTGTGTGACTGATTTGAAGTGAGTAGCTTGTGACATTGGACTGATATTATTGTAAATATGTAGTAAATCTCACAAACTGATTTCTTTTTTGGGCTTTGTGACATGTTTAATGCCATTCATAATGGAGAGCACAGGATACGATGCGGAGAAGTAAGAAAAGCAGTTATAAAATGAAATGACATGTATGTGACATACAGTATCATACCACACATATGCAACTGATTTAGCTGAGCAGAATAAAATGAGGAAAGTCCGTGAGATTGGATGCTATGTAATGTAGGAGTAGAGCAGTGTCAGAGACAGAGAGAGACAGAGAGAGAGAGAGAGAGAGAGAGAGAGGCTGACTCAGCATGTTGGGTAATTAGAGTTGGTGTATCTCAGGTCTGCTGGGAATGTGGCTGTGGCCAAACTGCCAAAACACAGCATATTTTCTAATTCCTCAGCTTTACTCATGGATATTGAACTACAAAGCATAAAAAAATATATCTCAAATGAACACTCAATATGTTTTTGTTAGTGAATTTCTAAGAAGATTTGAGTCCAGCCTCACACATTACTAGAGGAAGATCTGAGGAAGATTGTTTATTTGGGCACCTAATTAGGATCTTTTGTTGTAATATTTAATATGTAAGATGGCAGCACTATCTTGGTTTTATGTACTTAAAATTTTCATAAAAAAATAATCAATCCAAACATTTGAGCAAATAAAAATGTGTAGATTACATACAATAATAACCAATAATTATTATTATCTTTTAAAATATTATATTTTAAATAAATATTCTTTGCACAAAATCTGTCATTTATGTTATTAATATTATAATTAAAATTTTAAATTCATTAATTTATTAAATGTATTAATTTACTAGTAATTATATATATTTATATTATAATAGTAACTATATAAATAAATATATAGAGAGAGAGAGATTAAAAAAAAATGTCAGAATACGTTCTTTTTTTTCTTTACAAAAAAAAAAAAAAAGAAAAGTAATCTTGGTGTGAAATATGAACCAGACAAATAAAACCATTGTTTTGTTTTGTTGTTACATTCATAATTTGAATTTATAGTAATCAAAAACATACATGATAGGTCACATTATATAAACACACAATATACATGATCAAATAATGAATATATACATGGAAATCACAAAAAACCCCAGATACGAATTTAGCTGAAAATATATGAAAATATTTTTATACTTTTATTTTGACTTTTTATTATTTATTTATTATTACTTTTTTTACGTTTTTAAATGATTATTAATTTGATTTTGGTATGAAATATTATCCAGACAAATATGACCACTGATTGGCTTTCTGAGAGTCAAATTGCTACATTGATAAATTGCATTTTTGTGTAAAAACAGGTGACACTATATTACACAGGAATATTCCCTCTCCTCCAAAAAACACATACACATTACCTCTATGAGCTCAGGTCTGACGTTGACGGTACGTAACCAGTCCTCCAGCCGTGGGTAGCTGTTCAGGGCCAGCGGCCTTTCTGTGTCTGGCACCTTCTGCTTACACTGCAGCTGTTTACAGATGTACTTCATGAGCTTGACCTGCAGGGGGCAGCAGAGCACAAAGCAGATGAGGGAGGGGCCGTCAGGGGGGCGGGGTCTGTAAGAGGCCTTTATAGCCTCTGCGGGTTTCACTTACAACCAAAGGACAATTTCCCATACAGCTCATCAGAAAACTGTTACATGGACATGATAATACAGACATGCACATATAATCAGTTCAATTTAGATTGACGTGGATGTGAAAACTCAAAGAATTGTAGACGTCAGTACTCAACTAAACTAAATTTTAAAACAGCTTATCTCATCTGTCAAAAAATGTTCTTCTATAACATATTATTAAAAGACTATATTATTATTGCTTTATATTATTATTGCTTCCTCATTTATTGTGTGTATTAGTGTACTTTATTTGTTTCTTGGTTTATAAATTAATACCCTCTCCACTGGTACTTATATACGCTTACATACTCATGTGTTTTCATTCCATGGATATATGTACGCACATTCATATGAGCACATACATATCCATGCATGCATATTACACATATGCACTGACAAATATAACCTTTACATGCTATTCACCTATCTTTGGTTTCGGATATTTCTTGTTGTTTCTTTCTCTTGACATTTCTTGTTCGATATACTGTTTGTATTAATTTGATGTAGCCATATGCGTTTCTGTATTTTATTTTTCCAAAATTTTGAGTAATCAAATGTTGTTTCGGTGGAGTGGAATTGTTTTGTTTTAGCATTTTTTTATTGTATATATTATATATTATGCCAAAAATATGTATATATGTGTGTGTGTGTGTGTATTATATATATATATATATATATATATATATATATATATATATATATATGGTGCACAAAAAACTAATAATAAAAGAATGTAAAAAAAAAAAAATGCATGTTTTTCAGGATAGCAGTGTTGTTCCAGTACATAAATTAATCAGTTTGACAAATATGTCAAAATTAACACTGATCCAAAGCTATGCATTACTGCAGTGTCTCTCATCAGCCAGATTTCAGCATCAGTCGCCATTAAATCGCAGCACCTGCAAGTCTGATAAATAACACGGCATCAGAACACACGCAGTTTGAAATCTGCCTGGATTTTCTCTCCCTCTCTCTTTTTTGTGCTCCCCTTCAGCAAACAGGGCTGTCAGCTATAAATAACTGTTATTATATGGAAGGGAGCTGCAGCCCTCCTCATGGGGGCGACTGCACTGCTGGCATGGCAACCGAGTGTCATCGGAACACTGCGCTGACGGTGGGAGCGTTCTGACATCACAGCTCCACGAGACGCAGAGTTCACACGGAGGCTAAGACGGCAGTCCGTCTCGTCGAACGTGGCCGTCGCCGTCTGCTTCCAGCTATACATGCCGCCATATGCGTTGGGCTGCAGGATTTCTCCCCATTCTGGCCTGTTCTGGATAATAAACACGCTCCCAAATCTTTCACAAACAAACCACGCTGGCTTATACAGGAGGAATTTTCCAGCTCGGTGCAGAATGCTGACCCACCTCAAATTCACCGATACACTCAAAAAACCACACCTATTCCTATATCCAGCTTCCTGGACGGGCCGCACGGACACCTCAGCAGAACAGAAGCGCTGATGACGCAGTGAAACAGAAAAAAGACGAGGGGAAATAGTGGGATAGAGAGAGAGAGAGAGAACGAGGGGGTAGGGTGAGAGGAGGGCTCACCTGCTGTGACAGTTCAGGTCAGCAGCTCACTGACGCACAGAGACCCGTTACCATGAGGCCGACAGCCATAAAACGAGTCATCCTTTCACACTTCCCCCTCCATCGCCCCCCATCCCACTGCGGCCGCCTGCAATCACTGCTTTAATGAGAAGAGCACACTTATACATGCGTTAAACAGCAGTGGCCAGACACACTTCATACCAGACACACCAACATACACACAGAATATATAAACTGATCTCTGCATAATCCACTGATGTGTATAATCTTACCTGCATGTTCAAAGAGTCCCTTGTATTTTCAAACTGATGCCAAAATTATATCCCAATTGATTTTATACATTTAATCTGACATACGTAACATATGCAAAATGACCCAAAAATACCAAAACTCATTTTTATACTCATACTGATCCCTGTGTACTCAAACTCAAACTTATTCTCTCACTCACTGATCACAATAAACTCAAACTTAGTCAAATGGATCTTTATATATTCAAAATCACATCCACGTAAAATGATCCCTAAATACGAAAACTGCTCTTTATTTAAGTAAAATGATGCCTACATACAGTACTTAAACTGATCCCTTGCATACTCAGACTGATCACTATATACTCAAACTGATCCTTATACTTAAAATGATGCCCACATACTTCAATTGATTCCTTTTTACTCAGACTGATCAATAAATACTCAAACCAATCAATTCATACTTAAAATGATGTACACTCAGTCTGTATACTCAGACCGATCCCTTGCATACTCAAACTGATTTCTATATACTTCAAGGCCGCATACTTGAACTGTATACTCAGACTGATCACTAAATACTCAAACTAATCATTACATACTTAAAATAATGCCTACATACTTAAACTGATCCCTGCATACTTAGACCGATCACTAAATTCTCAAACCAATCATTATATACTTAAAATGATGTCTATATTCTTAAACTGATTCCTGTATACTCAGACTGATCCCTTGCATACTCAAACTGAACTCTATATACTTGAAATCAAGTTCGCATACTTGAACTGATCCTTGTATTCTCAGACTGATCACTAAACACTCAAACTAATCATTATATACTTAAAATGATGCCTACATACTTATACTAATCCCTAGCATACACAAACTAATCACCATATACTCATACTGGTCCTCAGATACATAAATGAACGCTGTAATTAAATGATAATCAAATGTAAGTCCACACCACTCACAATGATCCATACATACTCAAACAGATCCCTACTTATATAAGTCACTCAAATATTCAAAATGATACATACATTATCAAATCGTTACCCGTTATTTCAAATGATGCCTACGTTCTCAAACTGATTCTTGCATATTAAAACTACACTCAATTTGTGCTCTGTTTAAAGTCCTTTGCATTAATGCAATGATCAGATCTTTGTGCTGGGGATTTTCTGGCTGAAAGTTCTCAACGTTTATCTCCATTACATACACGCACACAGGGCCCTGAGAGAAACCAGTACCTCAACAGGTGAATCAGAGCTTCAATGACAAGCTCTCAAGAGCAATCAGCTTACAAACGCACTCTCTTTTGTACACATACTCACACGCATATTTCAGTAAAAAAGAAAAAGACCTTGAGCACACTGTCGCGGCAGAAGCCAACAAAGGACCCGCACACTGCAGGCGAGCATCTCATAGCAGACGGGTTCAGGGGTCACATGCGTAGGAGGACAGGGAACCGAAAGCACGTTGTGGGAGGTCAGAGCCAATAAACAAGCAATTAAAGCTCCGTTGCTAACAGCTAAATGCTAATTACGCAGAGGACAGTGAGCACTCCACTCAATAAAGCTCAACTGCCATTCAAAAGCTTTTATCCATCGCAGTCAATATGAAAATTTGTGTCAAGTGCTTGAGGTCTGAGTTATAACAGCGCTCAGATTTCAGCATTAGCAAAAAAGCCTCACAACTGTTCAACAGCACGAGGTCTCATCCGATGCTCACATACTGCACACTACACACAAGAGAATCCTGAACCATTTCCAGCTAAAAAGCTCTATTTTATAGCCATTATCAAGGTGCTATACCGTTTCTGAATATAGATATTGGGCATACTAGTACTTACATCTAGTACTAAGCCACTGTTCCACTGTAACACAAGCTGTAGCAACTGGTATTTTAGTGCAGATTCTTGTATGCTAACATTAGGGAAACATAACAACGTTCAAATATATATATATATAATTTAGAAATATTGTTTTATTTAGCAAGGTTTCCATTAATTGATCTAAAGTGACAGTAAAGTTTTTTTTAGATTAGATTCAACTTTATTGTCATTATGCAGAGTACAAGTACACAGCTAATGAAATGCAGTATGTACAGAATATAAATAGAGGTGCAAATGTAGGATTATATGTACAGTATGAACAGCAGCAACATAAGAACAATGGTAATCAATACCACTGGTTGTGTGTGCAATAGTATTGTTAAACAATGTAAAGTCTATGCAAAATATGAGTAGTGCAATAATATTTTTTATAGAAATAATAAATGTAATAATACATGTTATTACAATATTTATAATATTACAAAGAGTTTCTATTTCATATAAATGATGTTCTTTTGAACTTTCTATTCATCAATTTTTTTATAAATATATATATATATATATATATATATATATATATATTCTTTATTATTCTTAGCCTCTATTGTCCTTAGATCTTTTAATTGAAATCACAGTTATATTAATCTAACCTCTGTAATGAGGTGTCATCCATTGTTTTACTTTCTAGCATATATAGGTCAAACCAGCTTCTGGTGGTTTTTACATGGTCTCTATAGCTGGCCACCTTGGTCAAGCTGGTTAAAACTGGTAAATCACCCTGGAACAGCAACAAAACAACTACCACATCCTATAAAACCGCTTGACCACCTTAAGCTGCTACGACTCTGTTTGTCCAGCAGAGTTACCTATGGTTTATAAACTATAACTGGTATCTTTAAAATGTTAAAAAGGTAATCAGGGTACAATAAAAGAAGTCCATGACTACTTTCTGAACATGTGCTCAAAAAGAACGTCACGATTCTGGAACTAATCGTGGTGTCCACCATAACGGCCACAGCACTGGCGCGATTCCTGGTTTTCTAGTCTCACAGCTCTGAGCAAAGCAGAGAAACACCCACTTTCATGTTCTTTTGTTGGTTCGTCTCTGTGAACATTGATTTTGGGGCTTGGCCAAAGCTAGACGGAGATGAACAGGATGATTCTTCGCTGTTGGTGTGAAAGTTAAGGCCGCAGTGGCTTAAAGCCTGCAGAGACACACCAACAGCCTATTTTTCTCAGACCAAACAACAAAGCCCACCATCTCAACTCCTCTCATGTGTGTTAACACAGGAGACTCTAACAAAGCTAAACACTTCATTTATGTGGGTTGTGTTTTTTCTGACAGGAGATTTTAAGTTGTGCACTGCACTAAAGTTGCAACTGCCATTGAGATGAATGGGAATGCTAACAGCCAGCTTTCTCCAGGTATTATAGAGCTCACTGGAAATGTCTTTGTATCGAATCTATTTACTAAATTGTCTAGCAGGATAAAAAGTCTCTGTATTTTAGTCTCTCCAGTTGAATTTCTCATTTTCATAACACATGAATGCTTGACCCAGATTAAATGTTTTAGGAAGGTTCTGTTCCAACCTTCTGATGACCGGACCAGGTCCTGAGCCTGTGCTGCTGTCTCTGCACACACACACACACACACACACACACACACACACACACACACACTCATCACTGATAACAATAAACTGGTGAAAGTGTGACGTCAGGTTTCCTAGCAACTACACTCCTGGGTTGTCAGTAACGCTTTTTTTCAGAGTGGGATTTTCCCACAGACAGAAAAACATGGTGAAAACTAGACATCTCTACACAGCATGGCACAGTCATCTAGTCATAATCTACAAATCTGCATTCACGATATTCTCAGAAATTTGTTGAATCATCAACTTGCTCTGAGTTTGTTGTATCTTCACATATAACATGATAATATTTGTAGCTTATTGAAGCTAAAAATGTTCCTACTGTGGCAAAACATTTTTGGACATGTATTGCTGAGAAGTTGCTCTTTCATGGTTTAGGAGACTTAAAGTTCACCCAAAAAAAGTTCTAGTAATATCAACCTAGCACTGTAGCCAACTAAAACTAAAACTATTATAAACATTTCGTTAACTGAAATAAGCTGAAATAAAATTAAATATGAACTAATAAAAAAATAAATATTTTGCATTTGCAACTAACTTAAAATAAGTTGAACCACAAAAATCACTATGAAAAAATCTGAGAAGTAAAAACTGTAGCCAAAAAGTGTCCATTTACCTTCTCAATGCTGTATTGGAACAACAACTGAGGTATTAAAGTGATATCATTTGTGATTAATATCCAATAGAGTAACATAATAAGGTTTTTAAAATACCTTGGCACCATGGGAATATATTATTCAATAATAAAAATAATAATAACAGCAATAATTTATACAATGGTATATCAAAGTAACATGGAAATAGCATCCGATCATAGTAATACCATGATAACACACTTTTTTTTATAGGGTAGCTGCTAAAAAGATGAGGTTTTTAATCTTACTGAGGAATATCTGGGGCAACCTGTTCTCAGACAGCAATAAAACATTAGGAACAAACTAAAATGGAGCCAAACACATGTGTGTCAAGACAAAAGCACCTCCAAATCACTGCATAATGTTATTTCACATGTAAAATAAACCAAAATCTATCATTTAGTGATTTAAATGTTATGGTAATCAATACTGGTGATATTTGGGGGGGGGGGGGGGTCGCACCTGCCCGACTGCAAACACAGGGACGAGGCTGCCATGACAACAGCTCAGTGAGGTCAGCAGGTGTGATTGACAGCCAAAGGGCAGGAACCGCCAAGCTGCTCAAAGACCACAGACAGATCTGCAGAAAAACATCAAACAATGCGACCACAGGTATAAGCTGTGAGGTAACCGCCTGATTCGCATTGATTAGCATGTCTCTCTATGCAGTTTCACCTGTCACCCTGGTGTAATGTGCTTAACGCCAATCCCTGCTTACAAGTTGCCCGCAGGCCTCAACTTCCTGCAGGACGCACAGGAGTTTAATGCCGACCTCTGACAATCCCCTACACTACACACACGAGAGATTTACAAAAACCTGCCTGCAGCTAATCCCTGCACTGCTTCACAGACGTTTACACATGTAAAGTGTCGCGTCACATGTGGGTCGTGTGTCTGTGTATATGCTGACACCGCCAGCCCAATAATCTCATAAGATACAGGAGTATTAATGAGCCTGTATTAGGGATTCACTATAGAAGAAATAAACATGTTCATCCATTCCCAGCAGCTCAAAGATAAACACAATTTGAGTTGATAATTAATGACACAAACTACACATTCAGGTTTTTTTAATACAATTAAACAGAAAATTGAGAATAATTGGAAGCTGGAAAACTACTTAGTACATGTACACTGGATTTAAGTAGATATCCAAAGATTAAATAATGTTCTAATCTAAACTTTCAATTAATATAAATAACAATTGTGAATATATTAAATTATACTACATTACATCTTACATAATAATAACATATCTAAAAAAAATACAAAACTTTAAATATTTTAGCCAATGTATAAAATATACTATAAAAAGATTATTATTATAAAAAGATTATATATATACATATATACATATACACACACACACACACATATATATATACAATAAATTGTAATTGTAGTTTTTAGTGTGTATGTTATAATAAAATACATTTTGTACATACTATACAATTATGATATGACAATTGTATAGCATGTACAAAATGTATTTTATTATAACATACACACTAAAAACTACAATTACATATATATATATATATAATATAAATCATTTACATAATGAATATTTTACACACTTTTTTTATTATATAAAATAATAGATATATTTTATTAATTATATATATATATATATATAATTTCATTTTGAGTGTGTGTGTGTGTGTGTATATCTAACTATATCTATATCTATATGAATGGAACATACAAGATTTTAATATATGTGACCCTGTACCACAAAACAAGTCTTAAGTCGCTGGGGTATATTTGTAGCGATAGCCAACAATACAATGTCAAAATCGACCCTTATGTGGTCCAGGGTCACATATATACACACACTAGAAACTACAAAGACATTTTATTTTATATATATATATAAAATATTTACATAATGAATATTTTACACACTCATAGTTTATTTTATTTTATTTATTCTATTTTACTGTTCATGGCAATTTCTATCAAATTCTAACAAACCTCCGGATGGAAAACTACATTATACCCAACAGCAGCCAGTCAACACTAAAGATGGCATCAAACACTTGTTGGCATGCAGTTTAAGCTGAACCGAATATGCACCAAAACAAAAACCCTTGTGGAAGTAATATAACCGAGGACCAGAGCTCAATGGCTCTGGACTGATCTGTCTTGACCTGTCCAACAAACACTCAAGCAGGAGGTCAGATCTTCACATCTGACCCTCCAAACTAAGAGGAAATGTGGATGGAGGTTTGAAAATGTTCCTCACATGTTCATAAATACCAAAAACCATGAAGATCTGACAATCTTGCCATCAACGAGCGTTATTTGATTAAACAATCTGATCGTCTACATCGTATTACATGATCGCTGCCAGCCAGGATGACAGCTCCTCATCAGGCCTTAGTGACGCAGCTCAGATGCGCTGGAGAATATCAGGGGAAGAGCTCAACGCTGAGACAGCCACGAGTAATGATGGAACATCTCTTACCTGCTCTGCTTGGCTGAATCTGTCGCCCCCCCCTCCCCATTCCCAGTCTATTGGGAGCCCTCAAACAGACGCAAGCTGATTGGCTGGCACTCTCCCTCTCCCCTCCCCCCTCGCTCATGCTCTTCACGTCATTATTTTCTTATTTAACAACCAACCCTGAAAACGCGTAGGGAGGAAGACATCTAAATATAGCCACAGCCACGACAGCACACGACACGAATGCACTGCAAAACTCTCTCAAACAGCACTGCGGGGGGGAGCCCGGACTGATGAGGGCTTCAACAGCTGACCGCTCGAGTCCGCAGAACAGGAACCCTCTGGAGCCAAGCTAGCTCTTCTTTTTTACCATCAACAAACTCGTTTATCCACAGAGAGATTGAAGATCTCTGCATATAAGTAGGTCACGGTGTTCCTGAGATGGCATCTCATGCTGTCGGAATCAAACATCACAGTTCATCAAAATCTACACAATGAAAAGATGTGAGGAGACACACCAATCTCACTCTGGAAGCAGCAGCTGGGGAAACAACTGGTGCAGGACTAACATTCCCAAGTCTTGAGAAAAAGACATAGGGTGCAAGCTGATTTGCTCTGGTTTGATCAGTAATAATGAATAGAACACAAGTCCTATAAACCTAGCAGGTTTGTACATTAAAATGCTGTGATGCCTCAATTCACTTATAAAATTTAATATTAGTTATTTTAGCTTTTAGAGTTTTATTTTTCATTTATATTAACATAGAAGGTTAATATCAGCCATTTATCAGTCATCGGGGATATGAAAACAATTTTCAGTCACTACTCACAATCCAATCAGTTCCCAACAGCGTTATTTTAGTTTTATTTATATTCTATTATACTATTTCTTTAATATTTTGAATTAGCTTTAATTTTTATACTTTCAGATTTCATTTAAATTTTTTGGAATTTTTTTATATCACTATTTAACTTTATTTTTTTATTTTGGTTTAGTTTAAATTTAAGTATTAAAATTACAAAATCTTTTTTCATTTAGTTGTATAACATTTCTAATTTTCATTTAGGTTTTTTAAAATGATTTTTAAAAGTTTCAGTACACAATAACAACACTGGTTCCCAATGGATAATATCAAATCCTACCCCACTTTTTCTCCATACCCTGTTTAAAAAGTGGTTTCAAACACTGTTTCATGCTGACTCTAACCCTAAAATCTGACTGGTTGATAGCAACGTTGCTCCAGCATCAACAACGTTCATCCAGAAACACGTCCTACTTGTGTGAACCAGCGATTCAAAATCGATGCAGATCTGAAAAAGGTGCAGATCAGCAAGACGGCAGATGTGGGAGAGAGTGAGAACATTCGGTCAAACATAACCACACAGCACTTCAGCAGGAGAGACTGAGAATAATTATCTCCTGGGCAGAGTGGCGAGCTGTTAAAAAAAGACATGAAGTGATGTTATAAAGAGCTTTCAGTGAGAATCTAATGCAAGTTCAAGCGTCTCTTGATTGCGCTGAAGTGTACGGGAGGTGGTGAGGGTTCGAATGTGACCACTTCAGATCTACTGTTCATCCAGGGCCTGTTATACAGCTGGAGTATTGACGGGCTCCATCTGTCCCTCTGAACAATGCTCATAAGAGCACACTTACAATACATCAACCTGTTCAGCCGGGTTAAACAGGTAATGCTGGCTGTCCTAGAACTCTAGGATTTTCTCAGAGAAACCTGGGCTGCTTACCTGAAACATGATTAACCACATTTAATTTACTTCAACTACTCGAGATACAAGCTCTAAGAAAAGCAGACACAGCCAGAAAGTGCTACATCAGACACAAAGAGGAAGCATGCTGAGAAAGCGCTCCCCGGTGGTGACTCCATCATTTCCTGTAGACTTAACGGCCCAGTAGTGCCTGATTTGGAACACAGGTAGAACATTCAACTTCTTGTTAAAGCAGGAAGCAGCCCTGAAGAAGTCGGTTTGCTGTTCTTTCATAAATTTTCACAAAAATGGCCTACTCAATACATACAATATATATCTGTGCCATATTGGTTATTGATCAGTATTAGATTTTTTTTTTTTTTTACATTTCTGCTGAACTAATCATTAATTACTGTCATTAATTACTCACCCTCCTTTCGTTCCAAATCCGTGAGAACTTCGTTCATCTTCAGAACACAAATTAAGATATGTTTGATGAAATCTGAGAGCTTTCTGACTCTGCATAGACAGCAACGGAACTGAAATGTTCCCAGACATAGAAATGTAGTAAGGACATTGATAAAATAGTGGTTCAGCTGTAATTTTACGAAGCTGCAAGAATACTTTTTGTGCACAAAGAAAACAAAATTAAAAACTTTATACAACAATTCTCCTCCAAATCACATCTTCCGCCATTATCGAGAGTTAGGGTTACGTAAATAACGCTTGCGTGTGGTGCTGCTGACGTAGAACAGGCAGGGTCAGAGAGCTCTCGGATTTGATCAAAAATATCTCACATAAAAGATCTCACAATTTGAAATGACATGAGGGTGAGTAATTAATGACAGAATTTCCATTTTTGGGTGAATTATTCCTTTAAGGAATCAGCTTGCTGTTCTTTTACTAAATTGTTTTTTATTTTATCTTTGGTGGAAGAAATAGCTTATGATGTACAGAATATCTGTACCATATCGTTTATCAAGCAATATTATTTTTTTTTATTTATTAATATTTAATAGTACATTTCCCCTCATTTAGATTACTTTCACAGCGAATGCTAACTTAAAGTTGATCTTTAAAAACACAAACGATTTAATAACACTGTTAAATGCAATATTAAGCAAGTCTCAAAATTAATATTTTTTTCATACAATAAAAAATGGTGTACAAACTATTTTCACTCAGAAATTGCTTGTAAATTTCACAATTAATTACAATTAAACAGCAAGTAACACACTGAACTAAACGTGAAATTTTGAATGACTGAAATAGTATTTTCCTTGCAAAACATACTCCAGTAATCTTTGAAAAAATCATATTTTACGGTGTATGTTATAAAATTATGATTACTTAACTCACTTGAAGCATTTAAAACAATTTTAGTTTTTCATTTATTTTGAAAAAAAACTATATAGAATTTTAATAATGCATGCTCACAAACATCAAATGGCCAATCATAATGAAAAATAGACAAAAATTGTAATTTACTGTCATATAAATATAACTACTCTTCTTGGGCTTTTAAGCCCCAATCAGGACCAAATTCCTTTTAGATCAGGAAACAGATCTGTAACACTCCATAAAACCTCTGAGGAGCTCCACAAACATCTCAAATCTCCAAACCAATCACTCTGGTGCATGCGGTCACATCTTCACCCAATACTCAAACTACAGGCCCTCCGGGGCTGTTTGCACACCATCCACCCCACGGCTGTATTGATTCCCCATTAATTACCCCTACCGGTGGAGCAATGGGGCACTTTCCAGGTGGAGCACACATCAATACTGCCAACTAACCGCCAATGTTGTGGAAGTCAGGGTGAGACACTATTGGCAAAATATCACACAGACCAGACGACAGTCCAGTGAAGGCCTTTACTTTCAAAATATCAGGACTGGATCTGTTTCTGAGATGCTGCAGGGATGCTGTGCTTTACGCAGCATCTCACTGCCAAGAATATTTCACCTAGTCAATAGAACCAGGTCAAATTAACCCCCCCACTGGGTTAGTGTGCTGTGAACTCCATGCATAAGCCAATGCTCAGTGTTTTCCCTTACAAAAATACACTGTGGTATTTGTGGTGTTTTATTTTTGATGTTTTTACATTATATTGTGCTTCCAAAATTTATAACTATAGAAACACTATATGCCACCACAACAGGCATAAAAGAAATTCTGAAAACTTCTTATGCTCATTTATGAAGCAAGCACTGTGGCTGTACCATTCTAACCATAGTACATTGATATTGTGCTGCTATATGATTACAGTGAAATTTACACCTTAGCCTAATCCAGAAACCATGGTATTACTATGCAATCCTCAATGGCTGAATGTCAATTCCATAGTACCTTTTTTTGCTGTTTAATGGAGAACCCCGGACAAAATTCTTCAGGAAACCCTGGTATATTTTTGTGAGAGAGGTTCTATCACATCACTGTGCGTTTTTAAAAATACAGCATCACAGTACTTTCCAAATTCCAAGTATTACCACGGTACCCTGCGCAAACATGGTAATACTTCATTGGTAAATTGCAATAAGAGGGGTTCAGTCCCAGTCCTGCGCGCCTCTATAATGCACCACAATAAACAGCTGCAGTGCAAAAAATAGGAAGAAACGGATAAAGCGCACGCGAGAGCGGATCCGCTCTTTCATGACGCTGCACTTCGGCCCCTCTCGTCTTTATTACCTCTAAAGTGCGGATCTCCTGCTGCGTGAGATCGTTGGAAGCCGCGCATTTGGTCCGGAGCCCTTGTAAACTGGAGATGGAGATGTCGATCATGTTCTGGATCAGTTCACACTGGTGTAGCGCGGCCATCGCTGCGCCACCGCCGCCGCTGTTGCTGCTGTCCCTGTCCCTCTGTTCATCACTCTCCTCCACCATCATCAGCCCCACTCTAACACCCTCCATCCCACTGCATCGGGCACGCCGTGGATGGAGAGATGAGTGCAACTACAAATAATAATACAATCCACATGCACTACTACAGACGCATGCCATCAGACTGTCCGAACGGACGACAGATGCAGTCTACACTGGGATCCACAAGGGAGATGTGGTTTGAGGTAATCCCAAATCCAAGTGCGCCGTAGAAGCGCGTCGTGCGAGCTGCGCGTTCTGCTGCGAGTCTCTGCTCACTGTCTGTCAGCTGTGGGAAACATCGCACGACGCGATGCGCGCTGGGAAATGAAGTCCGTACACACATGACTGTAGGCTAATGCTAGATAGATAGATAGATAGATAGATAGATAGATAGATATTTTTATTCAATTAATTTATTTAAAAAACATTAAATTAAAAGTTATTTAAAACTAATTTATACATTTCATTTATTACTATAGCCTATATATTATTTTATATTCATTTTTATTTTTACCATGTCTTTTTGTTTTAATAACTCTAATTCTAAATATATAGCCTTTTAAAAAAAAAAAAAAAAAAAAAAAAAGTACTTAATTCATATTTTGAATAATATTCCCTCGGAAGAGAACTTCTAAATAAATAAATAGGAATATTTCATAATATTTTTTTTTACCCTATTTAACTATACACATGCAGTCAATCGTAGAGGACACTGAAGAAATCAATGTCCTTGTAAACTCACAAATTATTACATGAGATATTTATTTACAAGAAACAACTGTAAATCAATCAAATACTAATGATGGATTCCAAAATAACCGCTAATGTTTCTATTTCCATAAAATGTGCTGAATTGTGGTGTCAGATATTTTGGTATGTTTTTAAAAAGGAAAGGAAATTGTCATGGCCAAATCCCTCATCTGAAGCTTCCAGGAAGTCCTCTTTATGACAGGACTTCAAACTGTGTCATATATGGTCTCTGGGAAATAAAAAGGAGGTTATTTAATAACTTGGCAAATCTGAGCAGAGTTTAAGACACTGTTGAGATCTCTTCTGATGAGGCACGTGCAAGATTACAAGACACATCTGTGAAGCACAAGACTTAAACCAAAACCTACATTTGTTCTAATTTAACTTAATTACTGTTTAGGAAAAACAACTGCAGTATTAATGGGATTTTATTAGTGGTTTTTCTTTCCTTAGGGTGTCCTCAGCTCAAACAGAAGGCCTTTCACATCTTTTCACATCTTAGGGTCTAGAATGCAATAGATGAATGTGGAAATTCACCCCTTTGCCTTGTGCTTCCGTACAAGCACGAGCATGTTTAATCACATTTATTAAAATGTAAAGGGGGGGGGGGGGGGTGTTAGAAGGATTTCTCATCTCACTGAGGGTGTGATGTTCCCTCACATCAAACGCTCAATCTGACTGCTGAGTCACTCTCCAAACCTCACCTCCTCTTCCATCTGTCCTCCATCTCACTCTCTTTCTCTATCCTTCCATCTGTCCTCCATCTCTCCATCTGCGTGCTGCATAACACTCTACATCCCCCCCTTCAACACATACACACACATCTCAGAGACAGAACATTATTCTAGGTGTCCGCTGAGGTTCGGTTTGCATGGATGGATTATAGTCCAAACCGGTAATCTTCAAACAATGAGAAAGAAGTCTCAATTTACAATTATGAGAAAGAAAGTCGCAGTTGAGTAAAACAAGGCCTTAAAGTGTATTTAAAAAAAGACATCAAAATATGTCCAGAAATCTCCTTCATTCGTGTTTCCTGCTCAAATTTGATCTGAGACATTTGAGCATTTATAGTGTGAAAAGCGCACACATGCACAATATATGGGCAAGCGATTTTATCAAAAGGCACTTAAAATGAGAACAAGCACAAGTAATCTTTATGAATTTCAGTTCAAATATCAGAATATGTTTTTGTTCATACAAAGCAGTTATTTTAGTAATATTTATATACTATTATAATATTTATTAATGTTTTGAATTAGCTTTCATTTTTTTATTTTAAGTGTTGTTGTTTTTTTTATCAGAGAGTCTATTTACATTAAGTGCAAATAGCCCACCTTGTTTTATTAATGGCTGTTTTTTTAAATTAGTTTTTGTATATACAATATACAATACAATGGATATACAAGTGTATGATGTCAGATTTGTAATTTTTGTCTGAATTATCCCTTTAAGAGTAATTCAGAGTAGTTATAAAGCTAGAGCAGAAGTTTAAGTAAATATCTAAATTCAAAATTTTAATTTGAAATGAACCAAACCATCAACATTAACTCCAGCATTTTCTTCTAGTTGTTTCTCTCACCAGTCAGAGTGTCAGGTGAACATCTGCTCCATGCTGATGACCGCATGAACCTCTTGTAGAAACTTGACCTTTCCATGCAGACAGAAGAAACGTCATATGAGAGTTTGTTTCATCCAAAAGCCAACAATACCATGACCTCTTTCCAAGCTATTATAAGTTTTAGTATTATATCTGATGTTATTGCATTCTTAAAACCCTTTGGTCAAACTAAAATTTAAATTAAACCAGGATCTAAATAAATTATGTGAGAAAGTTTCAGAGCACTAAGCCAAAAAAGCTTACAAATGTACTACAGACAAAGTGCAGCTTCCACCTGGCTACTGCTATGTCGTCATGATACTCGCACTCTATTGGCCAGCCTGAGGAATCCCTTCCCGGGATACAGCAGATTAAATTGGATTGTGGGGAATCTGATGGCAGAGATCATCCGTGACACAGGCTTTCAGTAAATACCCGACTGACACGTCTTTTCAGTCACATTTCAGACTATTTGTGTGTGCGGGGCAGGTGGTGCGGTGTGTGCTTTTGTTCTATTTATGTTTTGTGAGATCAGATTTGAGATTATTTTCGAGATTTAGGTAAAAAGGCCACCAGTCGCAGGATCTGGGAGTGGTGCATTATGGGGCTTTGTGGTAGACAGACACAGCTATAAATAAATCCCCAATCTGTAGACACCAGACAATGAGCAGAAACACTCGGACACGTGAGCACCCACAGCCAGCTCTCTCTCTCTTTCAGGGGCCCTACAGGTGTTTAGACTGTTCCTGATAATAAAATAAATGTCATCTATGACAACAGATTATGACTGAAAAGAAAAATCTGATTGTGTTTGAGATAAACAAACATTGAACAGCAAGGCACTGGTGTACAGCTCCATCTGCTGGACAGTTACAGCACGTTCCAGATCATGAGCTTGTTTATCATGTTCGTTATTATAGGTACATGGTCTAGGTAAAATATGATGGCGCAGTGAAAATAAAGTGTCACAAACAATCGAGGTCAACAGTGCCAACAATAATTTAAACTAAAATAGGCAAAGGATATTTCTATCAATCTCTCTATCATTCGCATATACAGGTGCATCTAAAAAAAAATTAGAATACTGTGAAAAAGTAATTCATATATTTTTTTCATACTTTCATATATTCTAGATTCATTACATGTTTTAATTTTGATGATTAGAGCTTACAGCTCATGAAAGTCAAAAATCCAGTATCTCAAAATATTAGAATATTTCCTAAGATCAATCAAAAAAAAAAAGATTTGCAAAACAGAAAAGTTCAAGTTCTTTAAAGTATGTTCATTTATGCACTCAGTACTTGGTCGGGGCTCCTTTAGCACAAACTCCAGCATCAGTGAGGTGTGGCATGGAGGCGATCAGCCTGTGGCTCTGCTGAGGCACTATTGAGCCTTCAGCTCGTCTGGATTGTTGGATCCACTGTTTCTCATCTTTCTCTTGAAAATATACCATAGATTCTATATGGGGTTCGGGTCAGGCATGTTGGCTGGCCAGTCAAGCACAGTAATATCATGGTCAGCAAACCACTTGGAAGTGGTTTTGTCACAGTGGGCAGGTGCTAAAGTCCTGCTGGAAAAGGAAATCAGCATCTCCATAAAGCTTGTCAGCAGATGGAAGCATAAAGTTCTTCAAAATCTCCTGGTAGACGGCTGCATTGACCCTTGGATTTGATAAAACACAATGGACCAGCACGAGCAGACATCACGGCACCCCAAATCATCACTGACTTTGGAAACTTCACACTGGACTTCAAGCAGCTTGGATTCTGTGCCTCTCCAGTCTTCCTCCAGGCTCCAGACTTTGATTTCCCAATGAAATGCAAAATTTACTTTTATCTGAAAAGAAGACTTTGGACCACTGAGCAACAGTCCAGTTCTTTTTCTCCGTAGCCCAGGTAAGATGCTTCTGACGTTGTTTCTGTTTCAGAAGTGGCTTGGTAGCCCTTTTCCTGAAGACGTCTGAGCTTGGTGACTCTTTATGCACTGACTCCAGCTTCAATCCACTCCTTGTGAAGCTCTTCCAAGTGTTTGAATTGGCTTTGCTTGACAGTATTCTCAAGCTTGCGGTCATCCCTGTTGCTTGTGCACAATTTCTTCCTTCCAGTCAACTTTGCATTTAATATGCTTTGATACAGCATTCTGTGAACAGCCACCCCTTTCAGTAATGACCTTCTGTGAATTACCCTCTTTGTGGAGGGTGTCGATGATTGTCTTCTGGACCATTGCCAAGTCAGCAGTCTGCCCCATTATTGTGGTTTCAAAGAACAAAAGATACCCGGAATTTATACTGTAGAGATGGTCATTTATTGAAACTCAAATGTAAATAGTCTAATATTTTGAGATATTGGATTTTTGACTTTCATGAGCTGTAAGCTCTAATCATCAAAATTCAAACAAAAAACACTTTTGAAATGTTTTACTTTTCATGTAATGAATCTAGAATATATGAAAGTTTCCCTTTTTGAAATAAGTTACAAAATAAAATAACTTTTTCACAATACTCTAATTTTTTTAGATGCACCTGTATGTCTATATTGTTAGAGTGGTTTGTTGGTGCTGATTAGTTTAACGTACATAGTTTAGTCATGTTGGCCGGTATGATACTGACACCTAGCGTTGTGGATGCAGCATCACGCAAAAGTAAACGTTTTCAAAAATATTCTATAGTCAAACTTTATAAATTTATTCCATAAGTGGAAAGTGTTTAATAAAAGGAACATTATCAAGATAAAGTGAGTGTTCAAATTGTCATGTGACCAAACGTCTGCCCCCATGAGGAGAGGCCGCTCTATTTATTGTAAATTGTGATTTCAAAGATATTTTGTGTGAAGTGCTATTAATTTCTTTATGTGCAAAACGTTTTACTGAGGAGAAAAATGTCTAAGTGAGCCTTTAAATCTTAACATCCCTCCTCAGCCCACCACATCACGTAATAGGCTACTCGTTAAAATAGACTGGCTAAATCGATATGTTTATTACGCAATTAAGACAGTTTTACATTTTTTTTTTCATAAAACTGATGTCTTTTTAAACACTGGACGAAAGATTTGTTATATTATGCTAAGTTGATTTATGTTATGTTAATTTTTAAATGTGAAAAGCACTTTAATTAACCATGGTTTTATTATAGTAAAACTTTTTGGTGTATTGATTACCATTTGTATAACCAGTTTTACTACAGATACCATGGTTAAACTATGGTTAGTTTAGCAAAACCGTAGCAGATTTGTGGTTACCATGGTTTAACTAGCCTACAGTAACTATGGTTTTTTGGTTTTATTTATAGTAAAACCATGGTTAATCTTTTATAAGGGTTGACCTTTTGGCACATATGACGTCCTCTACTGGTTTTTGTAGGACACAACAGCACAATAAAAATCAAAAGAGAAATCAATAAAATGAACTTTTTGAAACCAAACTGTTTCTATATATATATATATATATGGGTCAAAGATGTAAAGATGTCCGCATCAAAAGAAATTTACAAAAACGATTTTATGTCCATAGAAAGCACATTAAATGTAATTAAAGTGTCTACTTTTAAGATTTTAAATATGTTTTTGGAGAATAAAATGTCAAAATTTGGTTGAAATAATGTTACATTGTCATTGTCAACAACACAATATTTTTGTAAAAAATTAAACAACATGCTTATTTTGACTTGTACATATTAAAATATATAAAAGAATAAGGGAGCATATTAAACTTTATTGTGTTTTAAATGAGCAAAAAATTCTTACTGACAAATAGGCAAAACCTAGGATAGTGGCAAATTTTAAAAATGTAAACTTACAACTAATTAGTATCTGGGGTGAAAGTAATCAGTCTTTTAATACGTCATAAATTGATTTTTGTTGTAAATATGCCTGACAAGACTGTTACACTGAATGACATTTTAGTGGGTGTCTTCTGTAAATCAGGGAAAAATGTATGATATTTATTTTGTACTCAGACAAACAAAAACAAAATTGTAATTGAATTAAACAGAAAACTTTTTAAATTTTGGGGGGGAGGGGGGAGGGGGGGGACAACAACAATTAAAGCAGTATTACACTTATTGTTTTTATGCTTAAACCCTTTTTCGTCTTTGACCCATATATACATATATATATATATATATATATATATATATTGTTTCTAATTCTAAATATTTGACTTCAAGTAAATTTGTGCATATGAAAAGTTTCATCCATTCTGGAAACTAATAATCAAAGGACAAACAAGTTGGTTTCAAAATGTAATTTATTTAATAACAAACAAAATGATCCTCTGAAAATCAATAGCAATTTACAGTGAGCTGACAGCTTTAAACTGTGAAAAGTACAATTTAGTTTTAATAATTACTATCCCACACACAACCAGACCTTACTTAACACTAAGAATAAAATATGACTTAATTTCAGGAATGAATGGTGAAAAGAAGCAGAATTTTCGAAAAAGTCTTGAGCATGATTTCAGATTGTGAGTTGGTTGAAAACACATCGCAACATAGCAACTAAATTTGATAACTATTTTTTAATCAGTCACCCAGTTATCAAAGTAATACCTATCAAATAAGATCATGAGAAATGGAAAGAGCATTATCTATAAACATGGCAGGAACTGTACATGGGCTCCAGGCCGTTTAAATTCTCCTGAGATAAACACAGATTTTCTTATCAAGCGGAGCAATGAGGTTTTGTGCTTGTGGATGTTCTGAGTCCTGAGTCCCAGCACAGCATGAGCACTGTCCCGACACAGCATTCTTCTAAACACCACCAGATCTGCTACACCTCATCAGAAACTAGACCGGTGAACCAGAATATTACAAACAATATAGAACTATGATGATTTTATGGCTCAGGTTCAATTAAGCATTGTAGGAAACTAATGAGTAAAATCTCCATCTTCATGATTTTTCAGTCTTCAGAGCTGTTGAAACAAGCTCTCAAAAGCAGAGACCATTGGCTGCTCCAGCCAGGATTCATCCATCTGTGAGAGATCATAAAAATATATGTAGTAATTATCTAAATTTGTCCAATGATTTAAGGATGTTTAATGTGTTTGTGTGCGCTTACCATGACATCACTTCCTTTGACTCCTCCCCTTCCTCTCTTCCTGAGAGACTCTTTAATTGACTGTCATCCTCGGCTTATAGACGCACACACATATTCACTTTATAAGGTTTCACCAAATATTATACATTTATGCAGTGCCAATACAGTCCACAATTGCATTTAGATAAGGAAAATATTTACCTGATGGCGGACCCTCTACTTCTTCCAGGAGATTGACGGTGGAGGTTGCAGAGCCCAGACTGAGAAGAAGTCAAGGACCAAGCACACTACAATTTTAATACTACAATGCCATATAGCTTCTAAGATGTACTTTAAAACTAGCACTTTTAACTTTTAAAAGTTTACCTTTTAATTCATACAATACATATTACAACAAGCAGATCGAATAATCAGATTTAGACACACACATTACATTGAAACTAATAGCTAGTCTAAGAAAAATCTAGAAAAACAAACATAAGAAGTCCTCTACAAAACATACACAGATGCAAACTCCAGGCAGCGACTGTCAGGGCTGGACATGTGAGGATATGACTGGTGTTTGGGCAGAGCTCGCTTTTTGGACTTCTTCCTTCTGGTCTTCTCCGAGAATGATCTAGCAATTTCAAAGAGCTTCTTCCTTGTAGCTGTAGGTAATAATACAGTGGTCAGAAAGGGGTGAGAGCTCAAGCCATTACATGAATTTGCTGTTAAACTTCAGGTCTGTGTTTTCTTACATTTGCCCATGTGCTTGAGTTTCTCCAGGAATAAGGCATCGTCAGAGACTGATGAACAGGCCTCCTCAGACCCCGAGCCACAATTATCACCTACAAGAGTTTGACATGAGCGCATCAACATATGACTTCTAACATTTACAAATCACATTCTCCTTTGTGTTCTGCAGATGATGACTCAAATTTCATTTTTTGGTTAACAGACAAATTTAACCTTATAATAAAAAACAAAACAAAACAAAATGCTGCAAAAGTGTAGAATATGGTCCCTGTAGGCCGTTATCTGTGTGTTGTTTTATGTGGCGGCAGAGACAGGTTCAGATGAAGCTTCCTGTCAGTGTTTGTGTGGCAGACGTGGTTGATGGATGAAGATGAAGGGAATCTACCTCCGGCGAAGTTCTCCGTGCAAGCGGATGAATGACCACACTGTGTTTTCTCGCACCTCTGACGATCTAAAACACAGCAGGTAACAGGGTCACTGAGGGCAGGTGAAGATCAGCCGCTCCAGAGTGAGCGGAGTGAACAACACAACACTGCACACAGTGAGTGAGGAATGAAAGCTGTTCACACACACACACACACACACACACACACACACACACGCACACCTCTGGGGTTTATTTAAAATGAATTTTAGCCGAATGACAGGAGGAATGGTTTACCAATATGAGAATGAAAAACATTGCAAATCTTTTTGCAAATAGAAAGGGGCTTAAAATTAACCATGTAGTACTCAATTCAGTTAATTGTGAATTTATTTGTATGGTGCTATTCATTATACAAATCATTCCAAAAAGCAGGTGAGATTGAAAGAAATTTTGGAAGGAACCAAGACTTTGAGGGGCCCCAAAATATGGTAAAAAAAATGCTTTAATGCAATGTTGGTTAATGAATTCTTTAATATGAATGAGGGGTTTTCCTCACATGGAGAAATCCAAACATTATTTCATCTTATGTGAAGTATGTTTGAGAAATGAGTTTTTGTGTGACAGTGTGCAATGTGTTTCTGGCTAAGTTTCACTAAACCTTTGTGGGGGGAGGGGGGATCTCTGAAAATTTTCCCCATAGTAATGTAATGTAATGTAATGTAATGTAATGTAATATAAGTTAAATAATAAAATAAAATAAAATAAAACAAAAAATAAAGTAAAATAAAATAAAATCCACTTATTATGAAACTTATTGTGAACGATTTTTGGCCTTGTAATTTTTTAAAAATAAAAATGTTATAATCAAATCTTCTGGTAAAGTGACCAGAATTTAGTCCACTTAAACTCCACCCCTTTCTGCCTTATATTTTTTTTCTTTTCCATAATCCATCTCACTCTGATGTACATCACAATATGGAAGAAAAATTCTGTTGGTACTTCTATTATATTACGACATTATAAACAACAAAAGACAATATGAAATTCGCATTGAGGTCAGCATATACATTTGTGTGTGTATGTGTACCTATCTCCAGAGCTATGAGGAAGTCTCTGTTACGCTGTAGCTCTTTCATGAACTCCTGATTCTGCAGGAAAAGGGCTATTCGCTCGTCCTCTAAGTACTGTTTCAACTTCCTGTCCTGTTCAGATGGCCAAACACCACCTGACAGGGCACTGCTGCTGGACGAAAGCTGCGTCAGGGATGACAAGGAGGAAGAGGAGGAGGAGGAAGGCTGAGACAGGTTGCTCTGAGAACGCTGCAGGAGAAAGAAATCACAAATTAACTGGCTTTGACATTAACTGAGGTCCTCAAATCAAGATGTTATGCTTATTGTTTTAAATTCAAATTTTTGTGTGTAATTTTAAATGTAATTGTGGCTGAAAAAAACAGCATGCATTTTATGCAACAAAAATATAATATGGCCACTGAATATAAACCCACTGAATTTGGACAGAATTTTAATCTGGATCGATATGTTTGTTGATGTAAACACATGATATTTAGCCCACCTGAAGACTTTCTGACTGCTGAGGCAGGATACGCAGGAAGTCATCAGGGAGGTTGCCTAGTAACGGTGGATTCCAGTTCCTGTATCTGCCGACCTGCTGGTGCCCAGGAGGGGGATAATCATCGAACCTGACAACATAATGATTATAAAAGAAAACAAATTCTTCTTATGAAACACTCCTGAAATTATAAAGGCCTGATGGGATTTTCATCTTGTGATTTAAATAATTTTTAAAAACTGTTGTTTACTGAGTTCACACACTAATAGGTCAGTAACTAATTTTCCATCCATATATTTTATGAGAATTTTGTAATATTGCATTAAAAAACACATGATGGAAATATCAAGTTGTGCATAAAAATGCATGCTCTCGACTGAGGTGGAATAAATTCCTCAATGAACAACAAAAAAAAGTCTGTAAATTTGCCTGAACACATGAACAGATCATGTGATTGGATAAGTGCTCTAACCAGTTGATCAATGTCATTGTACACCATCTCAAATGTTGCTTTAGAAATCCCTGGACAAAAGTCTGTCATCAAATTGATTTGGTTACCTCACAAACCTGTCCCACACATTCGCATTCCCAAACAACAGGTATCCTCCTCCAAATGCAAAATAACCTGGCAGCGGTTGTTATTGCATTTTGTCTGTGCACTCGGAGGCGCAAGTAATTTATTATGTAGGAAGACAGAAGCTACACTGGCTTCCCCAGTTGCAGCAACTTTCGTTTTTATTATTGATGCTTGCTCCAGTTTCCCAGTAAGTGATTTTGTTCTTTCAAACACTTACTTGATGCGCAAATGTTTCATGCGATATTCAAATTTTCAAAAAAGTTAAATGATCAAGTTTGGATGGAAACATAGCTTTTGATGTCAGTCTGGATTACAGACATAAACACCTCTGATGTTTATATTCTTTGATGCTTTGATGTAGTAACATCAAAGTTATAAGTGTCACAGAAACAGTTTATTCACTAAAGAAAGTGTCAATTTAAACTATTTACACAACTTAACAAAGCAGCAGACTAAACTTGAGAAGTAAAGCTAATCAGGACAAACTTTGATGTTGGCTTTTGATGTCTGAAAGAAGATGAATAAGAAATATATACATATTGCTAGCATGTTTTAACATGTTAGTAGCTATGTTTAGTACATTTCTAGAATATTCTATCATTTGGCTAGCATAAGTTACCATGTTGCAAGCATGTTTTTGCATATATAAACATTAAACTTTAAATTATATAATTTAGCACTTTATCCCAGGGTAGTTGCTAGGCTTTGCTAGTGATATTCCATCTTAAATACCCTACAGAAGTTATTGTATGAAAGTTTTCACCCCCTCAAAGGAAGTCTATGGGAATTCGGGCCTGTTTGGAAGTCCAATATAGAAATTCTGTAAACTGGATCAGTTAGAAAAAATGTAGTACACCGAGTTAGAACAGCGCGAAGATCTGTGCCGAGTTTGGTGATTATAGCCTGAAAGTCTAGGCTGCATTCATTTTACAAATTTGGTCTCAGAAGAAGAAGAAAAAGAAGAATTGTAGATCAGTATGAGGTGGATACATTTTTTATCCAATAGAAAGACTTAAACTTCGATGGAAACACATTTAATCTTATGCGACTTTGCATCAGCAGATCATGTGATTGGATAACTAGTGGACCAATCTCATTGTAAACCATCTCAAATGTTTGTCATTCTGAAATGCCTGATCCAAAGTCTGTCATCAAAACGATTTGGTTTGAAGAAGAGGAAGAATAAATAGTAGCTGAAATTTCTCAAGTCAGCATAAAAAGTATTTGAAGAAAATGAATGCAGATACAATAGCTCTCTCACAGATTAAAGTCTAGTGTTATTATTAGTAATTTCTTCCAATAGGAACCATGAATAGATGTTCTTCTTGCCTGGGTGGTGGTGTGGATGGAACATCTGCGGGATGTTTTCTGTCATAGATGTGCATGTCATAGGAGGGCGGCGCGTAGACGGGTGGAGGCCCCTCATCTGAGCTGTCCGGCTCCAGCGTTCTCTCCAAGATCTGCAGGAGATTCGACAGGAAGATTATTTTGTGTACCAAGATGTAAAAATACCAGACTTTTAGGTCTCAATAAAAGTTCCTAAACTCACCTCTGGAGGGATGCTGTCCTCTGAATCTGAGCTGTCATCTGTGGCCTGGCTGTCCAAGCTCATCTGCAATAGCTGGTCAATGGTGGAGTCAACAGCACCATGGTTGGCCCTCAAGACACACTCGATAACCTCATGCTCCATGCTGGGGAACATCGTCTTAAAGTCATCCATAGCCTGGCTAAACTCCAAACGCCGGACCTGACGTGGAGGCCTCCTGTTATTGAGCTCTCCTGAGGCAGCGTCGCCTTCTCGCGTACCGCTGTCATGGTTACTGTTCGCGTTACTCCGGCGGAAAAGACTGGTCATCATTTACAGCACCTACCTCCCACTCAAAACTGCCCATCCACCGCAGTGGCTCCACCCCTTGACCTATCCACCTGTTATCCACTCATGATGCCCCTGGAGGTGAGCTTCAGTATATAGAGGGGCAGCATTGGACAAACTTTTCTTCTGCTGCTGATAGCTGAGACTCAACCACATCCAGGTCTGGTTGGGATTCCCAGAATGCCTTGCTCTCACTCTCACAGTCACCCTCAAAGCAAAGGACAAACAGCGGTGCACTCCTGAAGACCTACATTGGAACGGCAAAATGTTAACCATTGATATTTCATTCAGTAAAAGGGTTGCTGAAAAAAAAACATGGATATAAACTTCTGGATATATACTTACTTGCATATATGTATATAGACATACATATACATATATATATATATATATATATATATATATAACAATTATTCCATGTCGTCTCTCATTTAATCTTCAAGTTACATCTTTACATCTCTTTTAATTTTTTAAGAAAATGTATTTTAAATCATAAAGCATGCACACACAAAGACACACATATGCACACACATAAACAGCATGAGTCACACAGTGGATGGTCCCCACTGGACATTAAATGGATCAGGGTCATTAACAAACAAGACTTCTATCAAAGACAGGATAGGTATTAAACTCTTTAAAAGGGCACATTTTGCCCCCACACCATACATGAGCAGACACTGTGCTCACGATGTAATAATGTATGTGCAGTGTGCTTCACATGCCCATATATGTATCTATTTCCTGCTTACCGTCTGTCTGCAGAGGAGATGCAGGCTCACACCAAAAGATCCACCAGGAAGCGACTACAGCCAGCAGGATAAACCTTTAGCTCCCATCACAGGCTGCGGGCTCCTCCATAAAATCCGTCATCGGAGAGGTTTGGATATCCCTCGCTCCCATTTTCATCTCTCCACATTAATCTGCACCCAAAACCAAACAGGCAGTGCTAAATATAGCCACAGACACTGGCACAGTTCGCCAGCGAGCGCAGGAACAGTAGCAGCTTAGTGATGTGTCTCTGAAGAAGGGCGGCTGTGCCCTTGTGAATAACATACAGCAAAGACTGACGTCACCCATAGTTAATACGCCCGCTGAGCTGATATCGGTTAAGCAGGGGTCCGTGTGACCCACTGAGATGGATTAGAGCTGGAGGAATGCCACACAGAGCAGGATCTGATTGATAATTGTGAAAGAGATCTCAGCACGGTGGAGGTGTCATCATAATGGGGGCAATCATCCTTCTGGTGCAACACAGGAAAGCTTGTTATTTTAAATTACGGCCATCATCGACAGTCAATGTGATCAGAGTCTGCTGGTCTTGTCTCCATGGCAACCCCCACGACTATCAATCCCGCAGTCGTTGGACCCTCGGAGTAAGTGATTCATTAAGGAAGCTCAGAATAAACCACAGCAGTGGTGTTAAAGCACCGAACCCAATTAAAAGCTTCAGTCAATCTTGCTGTTTGTCACACACTTGATATGAAATCAATAAAAGCCCCACTGTAAGTGTAAAGCTTTTCAGATACGAAACTCAAACTGAACTGAATTGGGTGAAGGCCAAACCTGGGGTCAAGAAGTCATATAATTCACCCAAAAATGAAAACTCTGTCATTTACACACTTTCATTTGGTTTCAAAGCTGAATTACATTTCTACACAACGTACTTCCCTTATAATAAGCTATAAAGGCCCATTCTCACCAAGAGCAATAATTATAACGATAACTTTATTAGCGTCCACACCAATGCATAACAACATTCTGGTCATAATAAGCGCACTGCAGTCTTGTTGTCTGCTGCTTTAAATGCTTTAAAGCAGGATATTCTGAATGGCTATCAATTTTTGTTTTTTGGCTATCAGTGTTTTGTGTTTTGTCTTTCGTGGATTGGAAATGTTCTATGAATGTTAAAGGATCTTCACAGAACCACAGATGCCAATAAAGAATTTTAAGTGTGTAGGGTCAACAAATAATTTCAGGATTGTTATTTTTGGGTGAACTATTCCTTTAGAAGTTGAACGAATTTTTCATGACTCCTTTTGGAACAGGCCATAAGTGTGAAGCTGGCATACGTACGACAGCCCAGTCATTAATAATCAGCTATAAACAAAGTTTTAATGAAATTTAGAAGGCAGTCCCTGCCAAAATGATCCCAGTCTCCCTTTCTGTATTACTGTGCCAAATTTGGATGCTTTTCTGGCTGATTCAGCGGCCAAGAGGAGAGTGAAATCCAAGCATGCAGATTGTGGTGTCTGACAAGGAGAGCTGTTATCACCACAGGAGTCGTCTGTGGGTTAGTGCTTATGTCAGAACACACGCCTGCTGTCTATAAAAGTAGCAGCACGTTCACTGGCACCTCTCTACACTATGCTATCATTAGCTCTAATGGGGCCAAACCCATGAGGATAAATTCCAGCAGTCGCTTACACACTTTCAAGATGTTTGTTTTAATACATTTTATAGGAACAGAATGGAAAATAAATCTATTGCAGATTGCACTGAAAGGATGCAAGCATTTTCCCAAAGGCTTTTGTAATGTTCAGCCTAAAGAAAAGGGGAACAGTTGCATAGAGTGCACTGAACCAAAAGCATGAGCAGGGCTTTGACACTGTCCTTGTTTCTGACCTGGTTCCACTGAGATAGAAGGAGAGGACAGGAAGGAACAGTGCAGAGGGGAGGTGACAGTCCAGTACTTTTACAATGGCGTTTAGACTAATACTGAGGCAATCAAGTTGCAGATCACCTTTAAATAACATAACAACTTATTATTTCATCCAAAAATGATAATTAGCTGAAATTAGCTCACCCTCAGGCCGTCGGTTTGTTTCTTCATCTGAACAGATTTGAAGAAATTTAGCATTATATCACTTGCTCAACAATGGATCACCTGCAGTGAATGGGTGCCGTCAGAATGAGAGTTCAAACACCAAAAGTAGCGTGTTCGTAAGAAACTTCTTGTGGATTATTGTGATGTTTTTATCAGCTGTCTGAACTCTCATTATGACGGCACCCATTCACTGCAAAGGATCCAATAGTCCATTTTCTTTTGAAGAATGCTGGTAACCAAGTGGTTTCATGTACCATTGACTTCCATGGTATGGACAAAAAATACTATGGAAGTCAATGGGACTTAAAACTGTTTGGTTACCAACATACTTCAAAATATCTTCTTTTATGTTCCACAGACAAAAGAAACACAATGCAAAAATTTGGAATGACATGAGGGGGAGGGGAGTAAATAATAACAGAATTTTCTTTTTTTTTTGGGTGGACTATCCCTTTAATAGAATCTCTGATCTTAAGCCATAATATAATGAGACTTAATAATATCAGATATTAGAGGCACATGGTCACTCAGACTTTTGGAAGTAAATGGATCCCATCCCAGAATCCTCTGGGAGGCCAGACATCAGTTATCAGTTATAAGAAACCAAGTAGTACTGTGGAAGATGTCATATCTTAAAATGTCACATAGGCCTAGTATTCTACTTTTTCTAGTAAAAAAATTCTATAGCAAACTACTATTTCTCTGAAAGAAAAAAAGTGCAAAAAAGTAATACCTCTCAGTACAAGATAGTAAACTATTATTATTTAATTGTTACATATTTACATAAATGGCCCAGAGACACAGGTGTGTTTGTCTAACTCCATCACATCATACTGTAGCAACATAAGAGCACCGTGATTTACGAGCCCTGCGCTATATAGGGCGTTTTTAGAGCACAACCGCAGAATTGATTCATTCTCGAGGCCTGTCTGGCTAGAATTATTACTGAACAGCGCTTTTGTATTTAATTTAATCTAAATAAATGCATAATCAAATCATTTGGCAGGAGCATTAGAATGAGAACGAAAGCTTACCAGCTGAAGAGATCGGCTCTGATCACATTACTCGATGTTGGATTCCTCCATGTTGTTCATAAACAGTGATATTGAGTGCGTGACAGCAGCAGACAGCGGCGTTCACAGCGCATCAGATGGAAGCTCTTTATCGGCTCTTGAGCGCTTGAGCTGTGGACAGATTATCCTCCTCTCACCGCGCTCAACAGCAACCTAGCGGATACAGGTGAGTAAAGCATCCCATTCATTCCAAAAGATTAAATCAACTCCCGATTACATAAATATTCATTCATTTATTTATTTATATGAAAAAAAATGTTATAAAGTATTATTATATATTATATTTATATCTTTTATAAAGTATTATATTATATATTATATTAAGATTATTTTTTAAAGAAATTAATATTTTAACTCAGCAAGGATAAATGAATTTGATCAAACATAACAGCCAAAAATTATATTTCAAAAAAATGCTTTTTTATGAACTTTCTATTCATCAAACAATCTTGAATATAGGCCTAAATGTATCAAAGTGTCCACATAAATATTAAGCAGCACAACTGTTTTAAACATTGATAATAAGAAACGTTTCTTGAGCACCAAATAAACATGGAATGATTTCTAAAGGATCATATGACACCGAAGACTGGAGTAATGGCTATAAATTGGAATGGAATAAATTACATTTTATATTATTAATATATTCATATATATTCAAATAGAAAATAGTTATTTTAAATTGTAATAATATTTTACCAAGTAGCCTACTGTTTTTATTGTATTTTTGGATGCATCACTGGTGAAAATAATAGACCTATTTCAAAAATATTTAAAAATCTTGCCATATACCCACACATTTTAGAGTTGTAAATCATATTAATTAGTTTTCTGTCATTACAATATCACTAAATCATTTATTAATAATAAGAATAAACAGTTCTTCTGCCTAACAATTCTTTCATTGGCTATTTTGTGAGTTTGAACGCAGCTCGTCCAATCATAATTTTGAGTGTGTGTGTGTGTGTGTGTGTGTATATATATATATATATATATATATATATATATATATATATATATAAACATAGGAGCCTGAGAAAATGCTCATTTTAGAAGAAAATTTCAAACGGCACTTAGAGGCTTATGTGTAGTTTATGTGTATATATGTTATATGTGTGTATATATATATATATATATATATATATATATATATGTGTGTGTGTGTGTGTGTGTGTGTCTGTGTGTGTATATATATATATATATATATATATATATATATATAAAAACCAAACGTTAACACAGAAAACCCCACAATAATATATCTTATAGAGGCGATATATAGGGTGTAACTACTTGTTTTCTGTTTCAATAATAAATCTAAATTATTTATTACTTAAGTGCTCAGTGTTCCTGAAACATCCAAATGAGATGTTTTCATGAATATGAATGAACGAAGAGAAATGCTCTTCAAATACTAATACAGCTGCCTGTACTTACAGACACGGGCAGATGGTGAACAGCGGCGCCCTGAAAAAAGCGCAATTGTTCTTTCAATGGGGCTCATTGTCTTTTATCCCCGTTGTGAGGCGACAGTGAGGGGTGAAACAAAAGACCTTGAACCCGAAGCACCTGCTCATGGACACGAGATTAAACCCAGGGCTGATTGTATTGGGATCCCAGGGGCGCGTCACGCCTGATCAAATGATGCGGCAAGCGTGAGGCCGTGAACGTGCACCAATGGAGCCAATGCACATGGAAATGAGTCCTAACGACCAATATGAGATTCGCGAAGAAAGAAAAGGCAGCATGTAAGATTAAGGAACTAGTGTGGGGGTAGGGGAACACTGGAACAGGGCCAGATGGAGAGCCATGAATTAGAGATGAAAGAGGATTTTTCTTTTATTTGGGTGAGATTCGTGCATTGAGAAAACGCTTATATGTGATGTGCAATGCCTGATGCTGTACTGATGCAAAATCAAGTGTTGGGCCAAAATATTTGGCCCATTGCCTAGGCTGAGTGCACACTGGTCTTCTGCATTCCCATTGGCCAGACTCCGAATTTCCAGTGTAACTTTACAAAGAGACTTCTAGCAAAATATTTTACTCATATAATCCTGATATAAAGCCTTTTAACACATGAAACAAGATCATATTTTAAGGTCAGAGTTTCCACTTTTTTTGACCAGCAAAAGCAAAAATAATTTAATTTTAGATGCAAAATAAATCAATTAAAAAGTAAATCTATAACAACAACAACAACAACAACAACAACAGTATTTCATGTAATCTTGATATAAAGCCAGAAGCTAGTTTAACAATTTCAGATCAGGGTCTCCATATTTGAGCAGCAAAATAATTTTTTAATCATTTTTTGGACCAAAATAATTTGCATTGAGATTGCATTGATAAAGAGGCCAATTAAACATTTGAGCATAATTAGAAATAGAAATAGAATAGAAATTTAAAATCATTTTAATACTGTTACTTCTTGATTTTCCATGATTGCAGAGAACCTGTCAAACAAAGGTACATCTGTGTGAAGAGAGCAAGAAAGTTATAAAAGATTAATGTTGACATGAGGTATCAGTTTTGTCATGCAGACAAATGTGTATATGGAGCTTTTCCAAATTTATGCAATGAATTTTGGCATTGTTGAGAATAAATGCTGGTAGATCTCTTGTTTTACAGTTTTTTTATTTATTTAGACAACCCAAATAAAAGGCACATAAACATTGCGCATGTTTACATAATTATTTCTGACAAACTTACATTTAAAAAAAATGTAGGAATGTTTTTCTTTCTGCTACTCAGAAAGCCTAGTCTTCATATATACAAAATTACCATTGTTAATGTACTAATACAAAAGTTTTATAAAAGGTTATTTTGCTTTTCTTTGCTCACATTGTCTATCTGTACTCTAAGATCTTCTGAGCTAAACACTTCTGTACAAACATATACATTCAACTGCTTTCACAGGGGCTCCAAAAATCATCCAGTTCATCAACTGAACCAAAACAAACAACATTAGACTTGATTCAAAAATGTTCACTTCATTGGATTTCATAATTGGTTTCAATTTGGCAAATAAAAGAGGCAATTGTAATGCATCTACCATGAAATGCATAAACGTGCATTCTCACTCTCCCACAAACTAAACTATGGAAACATGCTTTTGCTTGTTCTAGTGTGACGGAAGAATCAAATGCCTCACACACACACAAACACAAACACACATGGATCAGGGATTCATTGTGTCTGATCAGGAAAAAGCATCCCCTTCCTGAGACTCAGTGCTGGGGTGGACGGCATCCATTCAGACACTCCAGATCGTCACATCACAGGCAGTGGCGGGAAAACTACCCACAAAAAATTGCATACAAGTCAAATAATTAGTGTTTTCACTACAGCAGTCTCTTCTCTCTGGCATCTGCTCCATCCACAGGAAGCCTGTAGAGGAAGTTGCCGACATAATGTACCTAAATTCTCTCACATTGGTGGCAGATCTGTGTAGTGAGTGACACAGCTCACTTTTCCTACTTATACTGTTGTGTTTTATTAACACAAAATGATTAAACTCTTCAGTCCACACAGACCAGCACACAGTGTCGAAATTTCCAGAGCCAGTCTGTAAACATTCTCCATTATTTCAGACTGAAGACGTGCTTTTATGTTAAATGGTGCTTCTGGGCTTTAGCTACAGGAAAATACTATCATCTACAGAGTTCAAACTACTGGAGCCAAATAAAATGAGCAGGATGGTGCTGCTGTTGAAATAACACATAAAATAACCATAAAACAAAACAAACCTAAAACATAAACAAAAAACAAAACAAAGAAAGAAAAAGAAAATCTAACACAAAACAGAAACAGAAAACTTACAAAAACAAAAAACATGCAAAAAAACAAACAAAAAAACAACAACAAAATAAATAAATCAAAACCAACAAACAAAATAGAAAAAAACCTAAAATAAAACAAAACAAAAAAATAAAATAAAATCAAAGTGAAATATTTACAAACAAACATGAATAATTCCAAGGCATTTTCCTGGAATTATTCATGTTCATTTCCTATTCTCAGCCCATTTCCTTTGTAGAACATGTTTTTAGAACAGGGATCTTGCAAACATCATATAAAAATACAAAAAACAAGGTTATAAAATACTTTTAACAGGCAAAAGTCCAATTTAAAACTTTAAAGGGCGTCAGCGTGGTACTCCAACCAATAGATGGCCCTGTTATATATGAGCTGGTTACCTACAGCTCATAAACCCTGTCCCAAATGACACACTTGGCCCTTATGGTTCTCTTCTGAGTCCACACTTTGGTGAAGAAATGCTGCACAGACTGTGGAGTAGTAGTCTGCTGTGAAGTCCGCACCATTGTGCAAAGGGGGCGCTCTTGAGCACCTTTCTCAATAATAAAATGACAAATTGGATACTCTACGTCTTCAAGGACTTTGTAGATCCGCACAAACAAAGACCATGAGATAGTCGCGACTACATCAAGTGCACCATTTGGGACACATCTTGATATTCATATTTAGACAATACTGCCTCTTTAGACTAGGGATATGCTTTCAGTGCAAGACTCTCTTTCCTTCCTCCAAACGCTTTCTTCTGTATGCAAAAAAAAAAAAAAAACATGCGACAGCTAATAATGGCCACGTAAACAATAAGAGAATGAAGCTGCCCTCCCCTCATAAAAACTGAAAAGTAGTAAACAGTGACAAACACCATTAATTAAAAAAAAGTTCTCGACGGTACCTCTTCAGAGTTGCCACACAAAAAAAAACGCACACACATACTCACACCCCTGCGCAAAATCGAAATAATGCAAAAGATATTTTAAAAATCCTCCCTCCCAATGGAAACAACAGTCCATTTCAAACGAATTTCCTTAAATACTGATTAGCAGGTTACACTTCAACATCATTGAAGAACCCACCGGCACTCTGCTTATTAAAAAAAGTGTTCGAAATGCACATCAATTATTGCATTTGTCCTTAAAAAAGTCCGTCGTCGGGGTTTGAAGTGCTCAGAGGAGCTTGCGAAATGCCCCACTACAGAGCTGCTCACCAGGTGCGCAAAACGCAAACATACTTGAAGGCCAGAGAGAGTTGGAAATCCGTGCAAATCTTCTGCTAGTGTTGCAATGTAGCCACGCGATGGGTTTGTTCGCGCCACTCAGATGTCAGAAGCACAGACAAAAAAATGCTGGTCAGCGCCCCCGGTTCTACCAGTGAGACGATGGCAAGACTTGGGACAAGAAGGGCATAGTGTCCATAGGTCTCATGGCAATGTTGAGCGGGGCGGCGATGTTCATGGGCATGGCCATGGGCGTGGTGATGGCCACCGGATGGGCGATGTTCATGGGTGCTGTGGCTGGGATGTTGACGGATGCGATGTTCACAGGGCCGGTGATGGTAACCGGGTGCTGCAGGCTGACGGGAGACGTGATGTTGACCGTGTTGGTAGAGATGTTCATCTGGGCTGCTATTGTAACAGAGTTGCTGGTGTTGCAACGGTTCATTGCAGAGGTGATTGGGGCTGTGGCTGAGACCGGTGTAGTGGAGGCAGAGTTGCAGACTTCAGTGTTGTCTGTAGAGCACGGAGAAAGAGACAGGAGAAGCGTTAGAACTTATGTTGGGGATTTGTGTGTATTCTGTTCCCGAACTCTCTGGGTGTCTAGACTGGTGTGGCAAATGACCTAGACCAGTAGATATATGGGAGCATTTGTGTTTGAACTTCCTGTTATCAACAGCAGAGACAGAAGAGAGCAAACTGTTATTGTGTGTGTACATCTGCTTTTCCACCTTTTTGTTTCGTTTCATTTTTACCTTTTCGTAGCCCTGAGTGGTTCCACTGCCAATCTCCTATTTAGAAACAGACAGAGGGTTATGATGGGCAGGCAGCTGCCTGCAGTGATGCATTATGGGGCTTTTAGCAATGCAGGGCTGCAGCATTTATGCACAGTGTGAATTCAGACATGACTATTGTGTTAAAATCTGAGAAATTTAAATTTAATGTGAATGTTTCAGGTTCAATACAGGTTATGCTCTGTCGACAGCATGTAGACGTTAGCACAGAAAAAAATCTCATTCATCAGTTTGCAAAAACAAGCAAAAATAAGCAAAAATTCTTTGTCTATTATAAGGGCATTACTGTTAAAAATTCTTTGAATTTTGAGGTGCTAAACAATACGATAGTACATAATACAATAATATAGAATAATTCAATTTGCACCCTTTTATATCTGTTTTTAACTGAGGCGAGAAACAAAAAATAATTAAAAAATAATAAATATATAAGGATATAATTAATATACATACAATTTCTATCACATTATATGATATTATTATACTATATTATAAAAAATACTTTAATATATCCTTTTAATATAACAGAATTACAAAATAATATTCTGTCGTAATCAACAGCATGGTCGCAGATTCTGTCGATAAAGAGAGAATTTGTCTTGAAACCAGAACATTCAGAGATTTTAGCTATTAAAATATACAATTCTACCAAATTCGAAAAAAAAAGACTCACATTCAACAACAACAACAAAAAATTGAGCTAATCATAATAAAGAAATTAATTAAAAAATTAATAAACTACATGACAGAGACAGATTATGGGATGGGGATCAGTGGGTTAATTCATGAAAAAAATCCATAAGAACATGTAATGGCACCTAACAGTAAATAGCACAACAGCTCTGAGACATACTGAGACCTCAGGCATAAATTTGAGCAAATTCTACCCATTAAATTCTAATTAAAGTAAACGACAGAACAAATTTGCAGAGTGCTGCTGACCTCTTTTCAATCCTTGCAGTAGACCTGCCCCTTGACCTACTCCTGACCCTGTCGTACACATCCTTAGAAAGGATCCGGTTCAGTCAGAGCAGTTTCTGCCTAAAGCAAAGCACTAGTCTTCTTCACTGACACGCTTGACTAACTTCTGAACAAACGAGTCAAATGCCATGACCAATGAAACGTGATGGACTGCACAACCAAACAGCTCTCAAGAATCACGGTGAAACAATCCCAAACATAAATGATGCCAATGGCACAGGACTTTGAATGAAAAAGGATCTTGGAAGCCATGTTCAAGTATCATTCTAAACTGAAATGCCCAAAAAATGGCTTCAAATGGCCCTCATGTCTACTTTACAGAGACTTCACTCCCAAGATTCTTTGTGCTTCTTCAGATACCCATATTTTTCCATCTAAGAAAAAGCAACTCTGCACTGGCTCCTAAAACCTACTTTTGTCAATCCAAGAACCTGAAACCTCATAGGCCAGGGACGGGATAATGTCCAAACCAAGTGAAGTTTTCAGAATAACTTGTGATGTCATGAAAACACTGAATTAAATTATTGTAGATGTTAAAATATGTTCTGAAATGTTGTAGGACTTATTAAGACCACAACAGAGTATCATTTATTGTAGGCAGATTACGTTGTCATTCTGGACGGTTCTCCAAGAGGGTTAAAAATCTCCCACACTGTGCTTGGAAAGTCACTTCTCAAACTAGTGCACTTGAGTGTATAGGAGAGTTTGGGAGCTATAGGGACAGCAAAGAGCTCAGAGGAAAGGATGAACAGAGTGTTAGTAGAAAGATGTTGGAGCTAGAGCTACATGAGTCACCCAGAGAGGCTGGGAGAGTCATTGTACAGACTACGGGCTGATTGGCTGATGGGGCAGCCAATCATGTTGCAATTACCTTTGTTACAGGCATTGTTGAAGTTGCTCTGGCCATGTGTTTTTAAGTGGCTGGTGATGTAGGCGGCGCTCAGCATCTTTCCGCACACGTTACAAGTGACTTTCCCTTCGTGCCGAATCATATGTGACCGAAGTCTGTCTTTGGTGGCAAAGGCTGATGTACAGGCCTATAATGGACATGCAGAATTACATCGTTTACAGCACAAATTCAATCAGTTTTCTTTAAATTATCCAAATTGATGCAAGCTACGTTAAGGCTTCAATATTAACCCTTTACGGGGTTCGAACTAAAGATGCAAAAAGTTGTGAGGCTCAACTGAATAAATCGGATAAATGGGTTCCTGTTCTCACCGTTACTTGGCATTTGAAAGGTCTCTCCGAGGAATGAACATGCTTCACGTGGCAGCTGAGATGGTCAGGCCTGAAAAGAGAGGGAAAAATGAAAAACTTGGCAAGAAGGAAAGCAGCATCAAGTCTCTGTAACAAAGCCACTGGATTTTGGTACCAGCTGCATCTGTGTGCACTTCACAAAACAAAACCAGCAGGCTCAGGTGCTGTACTTTGCCTCTGAGAGACAGTTTTGACGAGTCCGCCTCTGAGCTGCAGATTCATCAGCTGCCGTGAGCTAGAAAGCATGCTTGCAGATGTGGCATACAGTAAATATTGGCCTACACCAGCAACAATTCACTGTTCACAGCTGCCAACAGAACAAACTGATGCTGCTTTCACACTGGAGGTTTTGGTGTGATTGTGAACATAAGTTTGATCGCCCATACGGTTTGGTTTTAATATTTAAAAAGAAAACTCAAGACGCACAAAGCTGCAAAAAAAATTTTTAGAAATATAATTTTTCTTGGTAAGGGTGCAAGAAATATAGCGAAAGTGGCAGTAATAATGTTACAAAAGATTTCTATTTCAAGTAAATGCTGTTCTTATGAACTTTCTATTCATCAAAGCTTCAAGAAAAAAAAATGTTTCACAGTTTCCACAAAAATATTAAGCAGCAGAACTGTTTTCAACATTGATAATAATGAGATATGTTATTTGAGCAACAAATCAGCATATTAGAATGATTTCTGAAGGATCATGTGACACTGAAGCCTGGAGTAATGATGCTGAAAATTCAGCTTTACTATCACAGGAATAAATTACATTTGATTATATATACAAACAGAAAATGGCTATTTTAAATTGTAATAAAATTTCAGAATATTACACTCTTACTGAATTTGAGATAAAATTAAAAATAAATAAAATGAAATTAATTTGAACTAATATTTCTTTCTGTTCGAAGAACAGAAGCTATATAGACATTAAAAAACAACTAATTAAAATTTAAGTAAAAAATGAAAATATACAAATAAAAGCTAATTCAAACCAATAATAATAACTATATTAATCAAGCAGTATCTATCTATTTTAGTAGCTCAAAGACACCAAAATAACATTCTAACTATCAGATTTGAACTTTTGCTACCTCACAACTTCCTCTCACATTCACAACGAAAGAATTTTGCAATCTTACTACAATGTGGAACAAAATATCAGTGAAAGCAAATGAACAGGGGCATTTGGAGGAGAATAATTTAATTCAGGTTTGAAAACTGCCCTAAATACGAACGTGACACGACCTGCCGGAGGAGATTGGGACATTTTGTTTTCAGGTGGTGTTCTCAGAAACAGCCAGAGCTCTAAAAACAGCCCCTTTTATCTCTGCGCTTTGACTTGTGTCAGTGCGTGATTAATAATCCCAGGATTAATTTCAGGGATAGCGAGGCCTCTCCGATGCTTTCCCGGATATTCAGGGACGTTATAGACGAGCTATAGACGAGACTCCTAAAGCAGCCGTATGTCTGCGGCCCCTGAGTGACTCAAAGGAAACCCCAGCACTGATCCTCTAAGACAGAACAAACAGGAGGGAAGGAGGGAATAACAGAGGAATAAGAGCACCCCCTCCTCCTTCTGTTCACGCAGACCCTCGGCATGCTGGGCCCTACAAAGGCAGCCAGTCAGATCCATTCACAACAACTATAAATCAGCCAGCAGCAGCCAATAGGAACGAGATGACATTAACATCATCAGAACAGCAGATGGTGGATTCAGCTCGAGCTTTGAACACATATTTCAACAGACATTATTAAACGCACTGACATCATCAGAATCCACAAACTACCTCATTTCATGCAGGATGGAAAGGACTCACATTCGCCATTAACGTATACGTTCTAATATTGTCTACAGCGAAGATATATAGTTATTTGTACGGATTTCTATTAAGAACTGGTTCTTATTCAGAACCAACATTAAATCATTATTAAATGATTAACCGACATTAAATCAATCAATTAATAATTACACCAAGCTACCAAATTTACAGTGCAAAATGATGCCTTTTAGCGCAGATCTTAAAGTTACAATATGACCCTTGCAGCCCAATATGCAAACAAATTAATCTAATGAGCCAGTTCTTTTAAATTAATCAGTAAAAAGACTCAAATATCAGTCTCTCAAACCAAAGCAGTTTATGGTTTGAATCATTTTGAGCTGCTCTGAAACACAGATTATTTATTTTCATTTCCAACTTGAAATGAACTGTTGCTGTACTCAAAACTTGTGATAGTTCAGTTAATTAAGTTTAATTCAGTTTAATTACTGTTTTTAAAAGCTACTGATTTCTTTTTTTAAACAACTTCATAAATGATGTAATAAATGACAATTAATAACAAATAATAAAAACTAAATACACTACTGGGCAAATGTATGTGGTCGGTAAGACTTTTTACGTTCTTGAAAAAATCTCTTATGTTTATTGTGGCTCCATTTATTATCAAAAACAGTAATAACTGTAATGTTGTGAAAAATTATTACAATTCAACATTTTTCTTTTCAATTTATTTTTAAATGTAATTTATTTCTGTGATGGCAAATCTGAATTTTCAGCAGGAATTACTCTTCAGTGTCACATGATCCTTCAGAAATCATTCTAATATGCTGATTTACTGAATCTTTAAAGAACCAGAATTTTTCACTAGAATCTGAACCAGAATCATTAAATTCCTTATAATAACCAAACACACTGATTAAATTTAAGCATGTGAAAAAGCTCCACATACCTCGAGAATCCCTTTCCGCACACAGAACAGACGTAGGGTTTGTGGACACCTCCGTCGTGTGAGCGCACGTGATACGTCATGCGATCTTTCCTCTTAAAGCGCTGCTGGCATATAGGACACTCGAACGGTTTTTCATCCGAGTGTGACAGCTTGTGCCGGTTCAGATGGTAAACGTCCCGGAAGGCTTTCCCGCACATTTCACAGCCGTGGTTCTTCTTTACGGGCTTGGGTGGCTTTTTGGGGGCACTGTGTTGGGTCACGTTGGACATGGACGTCGGAGACATGACAGTAGAGGCGGAGGACGTGGAAGTGGTCGCCGTGGAAAAGATGCCAGCGATGGTTGAGATGTAGGCAGGGTCACCCGTGGTCTCACGGGGCATGGTGGAGATGAGCGGGACCATGGTGGGTGCCGCTTGCGCCGTCTTTTTGGGTCTGGACACCATTTTGATGCCAGTGTGGCAGGACTCGTGTCGGCGGAGGTGGTAGCTGTCGCGGAAGGCCTTGTTGCAGTAGCCGCAGATGAACGGCGTCTTGCTCTTGTGCTCTTTCTTGACCACGGGCATCGGACCACCTCCTCCGGCATTGCCACCCCCTCCTCCACCCGTCCCGCTGGCTACATTGTCCTTGAGGAGCTCGGCGGCGCTGACGGGGGGCTTGTGGTCCAGAGGAATGGGCATCACAGGCTTCTGGTCCTGCGGCTCAGAGTTCAGCAGTGGCAGCAGGCTGTTTGGGGCCACCTGGTGCTGGTGGTGAAGGGCCTCATTAGCCTGCTGGAAGAAGAAGACAGAACCAGGCAGGAAGGTTAAAAATGGTGATGCCCTGACCAAAAAAAACAAACAAACAAATAAAAACAATATTGACCAAAATTATGGCTGATAGAAATGTGCTAGAGAGAGAAAATCTGCACATATAATTACAAATAATAAATAATAGAATAAAATACTAAATAATAAGACAGAATGAGACAAATTTTTAATAATAATAACCAAGTATATCAGTATAATAAAAAAAAACAAATAACAATAGTAAAAACAAGGAACTAAATAAAATGAAAATAATAGAATGAAATAATAAAAATGGAATACTAAATAAAACAATAGAATAATGAGATAATAAATGAATTAATTCCCAAAAATAAATCATTTAAAAACTGCTATCTGTTTAAACTTTAACACACACACAGTAGAGTCACTTATGGCAACGCCCCAAAAATAAGTTCAGAGAAATATTATAAACCCAAAAATGTTTTATTTGTTTACCACAGGTTTAAATATTTATGATATACATAAAGATTTTAACATGCTTTAAGTGAAGTCAGACATCAAAACACTGTATCATACAGTACAAAAGATGGATAACTTCAATACTTATGTAACCTGGCATAATCTTTAAATTAGAAAAATAACTTTAATATGTAGTAAATAATAATGAGAATAATAATAATAATAATAATAATAATAATATATGTGACCCTGGACCACACAACCAGTCATAGGGGTCAATTTATCATCTAAAAGCTGAATAAATAAGCTTTCCACCGATGTATGGTTTGTTAGGGAAGAAACACTATTTGGCCGAGATACAACTATTTGAATATCTGAAATCTGAGGGTGCAAAAAAAAATCAAAATATTGAGAAAATCGCCTTTAAAGTTGTCCAAATTAAGTTCTTAGCAACATATTACTAATCAAGAATTACATTTGAATATATTTACAGTAGGACATTCACAAAATATCTTCATGGAACATGACCTTTACATAATATCCTTATGATTTTTGGCATAAAAGAAAAATCGTTAATTTTGACCCATACAATGTATTGTTGGATATTGCTGCAAATTTACCCGTGCGACTTATGACTGGTTTTGTAGTCCAGGGTCACATATAATAGAATAGAATTAAATAATAGAATACATATGCACACATAAGCACATATTCACTTTTGCACAGATATACTGGTTTTTACTTTTATTTTACTTTTCCTCAGGTAAAAAATAAACTCTGGGTCTCCAGTATGAACAGAGATGAAAAACTCTGATCTCACTGATGTAGATGATAAATTCCATCTTGCACAGATTTGCTGTTTGTGTGTGTGTTCTGTGTTCCCATCAGCACTTCCGGCAGCCTGCGGGGTGACTAACGATGAGCAGAAGTTCAGGAATGAACACACACGCTCACGTTACATACATACAAACACACACTGGACTCGACAGCTGGCAGGAGGAAGAGGCACTCCATTGAGAAACTTCTCATTAAATCAAATGAGTCAAGTTTCTCCTCTTCAACCACAGAAACGCATGCTGGGCTAATGACTGGACTCCTGAATCCTGATTCAGAATGATTCACAGTGTTATCAAAAATCAAAAATGTCATCTGGGCCCCAAACTAATGACACAGATTACGCTGTAGTCGTGATAGAGCACACGCTGGCATGAACGCTGGGTACAGGGCAGAGGCTGTGCGCTCTGATTAACTGAACTCAAAAACAACGCCGGGCCGCTGAGGAATCTAAATCTGTCCGGCGTAAACCGATCTGCTGAGATACTCCCGGTTCTTCATGTGACTGCAAAATTAACTGTAACACAAGTGAGATGATTCAGCGGGTCAGGAACAAACTCAGCTAAACCTGTGAACGAGATGACAAAGACTTTACAGAGAAAACGAGAGAGTTGTGGCATTTACACTACAGATAGTTGCGTTTGTTGAACAGGGATATGTAAGATTTATATTTAGAATTTGATAAGTAATAGAATTGGCTCTAATGAGATAAAAACTAGCCTACATTTTGCACGGCTGAAAGTCCAGATCTCTTCTGTATGAAATGCATTCAGTAAGGATGCAATATATTGATCAAGTGACAGCAAAGACATTTATAATGTCATGAAATATTCTATTTCAAATAAATGTTGTTCTTTTGAACTTTTTATTCATCAGAGAATCCTGAAAAACATATCATGGTTTTAACAAAAACATTAAGCAGCAAAACTGTTTTCAATATTGATAATTTATCAGAAACGTTTCTGGGGCACCAAATCAATATATTAGAATGATTTCTGAACAACTCTGAAGACTGGAGTAATGTTGGCTGAAAATTCAGCTTTACTACATTTTATTAAAATAGAAAACAGTTAGTTTAATTGTAAAAATATTTCAGAATATTACTCTTTTTACTGTAGTTTTAATCAACTAATTTAGGGAAAATTTTGGGCCGATAACAATAACCGATTATTTGAATAAGCTGATAACTGACATGTTGGCCGATACATCTAAATCCAAATTTTTATATAATTTCTGAGAGCCTGATAACAAAGTCTCACCATTAAAACAAACATAAAAAATTTCCGATATATTGTGCATCCCTAAACGCAAAAACATAAAAAAAAAAATTTCACCAGCCTCAAACTTCTGAATGGTAATGTACAATTATATATAAATGGATTAGTGGTTGACCGATATTGGTTTTATTTGACAGCCGATGCCGATATCTTGGAAAGCAGGGTGGTCGATGGCCGATATAATTTTATTTCTTTTAATTAATATTTAAGAAATTTGAAATTATTTGAAAATGGATTAAAAATAAATGTGTAAAATAAACATACTTATACTTTAGAAGACAAAGTATTTTCACAAATAAATAAATATTTAATAAAAGCATAATTAAAAAGGAAGTAAACAACCCTGTAACCAACAGGGCACTCAGTATTCTGGGAAGTTTGTGTGCATTGGGAATCATATTTTTTAAAATGAAGCCAAGGTAACACTCATTTTATATACAGCACACAGTGAAAATGACATGAATATGACAGTGGGCAAATGCATAAAGCGCAGCATAATTTGAATTCACGAGTTTAGAGTTTGTCGATCGCACGTCTCCAGTGAAGCTGAACTCTCCTCCTGTCCGCGTTCAATTCACACGGATCGACCGTCACGCAAAGAACACGCGATCATGCAGGATACAAATGCACACTTCACAAGATCTCAACTAGATTCGACTAAGTCTGCAAGGTTTGTGAAATTAAGTGTATATTAGTCATTCAAAGATTTGTTTAAATGATATAAATGCATATTTGCTGAATGCTGACAGCAAACGAGAAAGCATTATAATGTTTGCCTTTCTATTACTAATAATATTACAGCAATCCTTATAAAAAATTTTTGTATACATTTTAACTACTTTGTTTAACAGTTCTATCTGGTCATTAGATAGACTTCTATCCATATTAGACAGAACTGTAAACGACAACAGCGAACAAGAGGGAGAATGTGAGCGCTGTGTGCTCAGGCGCTGCCGCTCTCAGCGCCATCAAAATAAAAGTCTCTCCTCGAATGCATCGGCCAAACAGGAAAACTTAGCGGCCGATGCCGATATCTGAAAAATGCCTAATATCGGCCGATATATCGGTCGACCACTAAAATGGATAAATGGAAAACATGACTTTCACAAATACAATTGATTTTTAAAGTCTACATCTGTGTGAGTCAGATGTTCCCACAGCTGTTTAAAAATGTATCATGCAATTTTATGATATGGTTTTGTGACACAATACTGACATACTGTCCTACTACAACTCAACAAGTGCATACTTTCCCATTATAAGTGAATTATTTACTTTCAGAGCATAGAAGTATGTGAATTGGGATGCAGCCAACTTGAACACACAGTGAAACCCACCTCACAGGCCTGGAAACAGAGGTGGATGTTTGTTTGTTTGTTTACTGAGGCTTCTGGGAGGATGGATGCACTCCTTTAGTTCTCCCTTACACACACAGAGCAGCGTGAGGGATTTGTTTACACAGCCAGGGGCAAAAGCTTACAGACGCTCACTGCTAACCTACATCACAACCACCTGCCCCAACAGACACTGATCTCTGAGCCACAACACCAGGAAAAAAACAGAGGGAAAATAATATACAACGATCACAAACACATCAATTGCCAAACTGGGAGTTTGTGAACATGTATGAAAGTTAAATCCAATGCATCTATGAACAGTCTTAACGAAGCGGTTCACCAAAATGAATCCAACTTCTCAACTCTACCACAGCCTAAGGCGCTTAAAAGACCCGATAACACCCTGTTCACCCACTATTGATGTTCAATGGAGCATCTAAAACAGGCACAGCCCCCACAAACCACAGAAACAGCCCCAAACCAGCTCGGTTAAAAAAAAAAAAAAAAAAAAAAACCTTACCCAAACGCACACAACTAACAAGCAAAAATCAGATGTAGATTTAAAACCATGAATGAAGTCAGCGAAAGGTCAAAGGTGGCATTATTAGTGCTCGGCCCCTGAGAGAACAGCTTCCCCTGCCTTGATAAAACAACAAGGCCTGTCAATTCTCAGAGGCAAAGGAAACAAAGTAAAGATACTTTGATAAAATAAAGATGGGTTCACTAGTCCTCCTACAAGCTAATTGATTAGCGAAGTGCACTAGTTAATATTTTTCAACTTGATAAAGAGAGTTTTAGCATGTTGACAGTCTCAAAACAACTGCGGATCCTAAAACCTGTTAATTATGGTCTCTCAAATTTCAAAGTATTTTATAGTAGACCATAATAGATTTGTGCAAAAACTAAAAAGGGTAATTTGATATTTAACATGCTTGTTTGATGACTATTTGGCTTGCAAAGCATTGCACAGCATTATTTATAAAGTATTTTATATATACTGCATATACTGAAAAAATGAGTGTGCCTAAAGTTTTGTAGTAACTGGATGCTAAAACCTCAAATTTGATTAATTTTGTGAAAAAAAAACGATATTTCGAGATTTAGCATTTTTATTTAATATCTGTCTTTTAAAGCATTGCATGTTTTAGCATTCAGTTTGTTTCTGTGTTATTTTTTCAATTTATTTAAATGTATAATTGCAGACATATGTTCTGAAAAAGCAATTGTATTGCCATGCTGTATGAAAGCCAGGGTCTGCTGGACCTTCCTGACTAGAACTTATGGATCCTTTTCACATTTCTGAGGTTCTCAGAAGCGAAATTTGTCATAATTAGGAAAAGTTCTATGGTGGTGAATGGAAACTACAACACATTTTCTTTTCCATTTCTATTAGCTCCAATAGGAAAAGAAATTCTATGTCAAAAATATGACATTACATATGTGTAAAAATATTATCTTGGACACTATTTTTTGAGATGTAATGCCAATGTAACATAAAACTAAGTCTAGTGTTATATATTTTTAAAATGAAAATGAACAAAAACTATATTCACGATGTTAATATTTGTGGAAACATATTCTTATTCTATGAAAAGGGTAGATTTTAAAAATATGGAATTTTGCACATGCCTAATCAGGAGCGAGTGATGCAGACGCAGCAAAAAGAGGACACCGCAATTAAGATGCGTGCGCTCCTGCAATCACAGAGAGGGCAGGGTTAAATACCTGACCTCTCGCATTCAGCATCATCCATCCATCTCGCAGGGCTAACCGTGACGCAGGCAGACGCAGGACAAGAAAAATGAGCGCTTCTTTCTGCTCCTTATTTCATCTGCTCTATTGTGATGGACACAACTCGGAGCGGGGATGCCCTCATGGATCCGCAGGGGGTCTTTGTGCGGGAGTCTTCTCTGATTTGGTTCCTCTATTCATGAGGAGAACTGCATAACTGCATATCTACACACACACACACACACACACACGCACGCACATGCACACACCTGCTCGCTCACTTCCTATAGCATCCCAATCATCAGTTTACTGGCTATGTCTGGGGATGCAAGTCTAGACTAGGCCGCTGCATCCGTGTGTGTGTGTGTGTGTGTGTGTGTGTGTACTTTGCGAGCGTGTGACGCAGAATGACTGTAGCCCTGCTGCGTCTTCACGCCACTCTGACAATTTTGATACAAATCGGCTCTGAAGGCTGAGGTCAGTGTAACGTAAATAACAGAGAAAACGAGTTCAGCCAGAGAATAAGGAGTTTTGAAAAGCCAGCGGCCGCACAATGGAGATCCGCAACGGGCCCGGGCTGGATGCTGAAACACATGGTAATTCATTTTCAAGTAAAGCTTTCTTAAATTTGAATTTGAAAAGAAACAGCAAAGAAGAAAGGGTGATTAAACGGGCAAAAAAACAGTATAAAAGGAACAGGGAGCTTGTGGGAAGGCGAACAGCTCATAACACTACACAACCCAGCTGTTTACAACTATTAGACCCTAAAGGACAAATCCCAATGCATAATCTCCCTGCAGTTCACACATTTTCACAGACGCATGAAACTTGTGTTTCACTGGGACTGGGGTGGGCGGTATGACCACAGCCTTACATCATGCTATGAGATATTATATCACGGTAACGGAATACATTAAAATAATTTTTGCTGGAAATTCAACCCCATAATGTTGATTATATTACATAATCATAGCATATATCTGTTTTTGTCCATAAATAATAGATTCATATTTCACATGATAATTTTTTTTTATTTAAAATATGAATCTATTATTCTGTCTATTATCCTAATCTATTATTATATCCAAAAAAATAGTCAGATACTAATTAGAATTAACTATGATATGATATAAAAACAAAATAACTGATTATTTTTCTAAATTTCTATAATTTTTTAAAAATAATCTATTGATGTAAATGATGTAATTTATTGATGTAAAGTGTTTTACCTCAATATATTATTGAACACACATACATCTTTGAGTGAGTAGAAATAAAATATTAGAAATTAATAGAAACAATAATTGTATTTTTCAAAATTTATTTTCTTTTTTTCAACATTATCTCTTGACTTAAATACATGTATATACTGGTATTTATACTTGATGGATGCAAATTACAAGATAAATTTAATAAGAAATTTGGCATCAGTGCAAAAGCACATGATATAAGACACAGCTAAAATCAAGGCGGTACTAGTGTAATACATTGTAAATATAAAAAACATTTTAAGTCACTGTAAAAGAGCTGATATGATGTTAAAACCAAAGCTTTGAAAAAAAGTGGTATAAATGGTATAACAGATTGGTGTTTTGACACATTCACACCGTTTCTTGATATATAGCATCATACCACCCAACCCAAACTGTGGCACTGCATGAAACATTTGAGAAAGCGTCCCAGCAAACATTTCCACTCTGGTGAGTCGACTGAGGCACTGACTCCAAAAACATTCTTAGATCCCAGACGGTCGGACGTCACCACTTTCATTCATCATGAAAATTTCATCTTCAGCACAAGTAAATATGAAAGACTAAAGCTGTTAGGCACTAAAGGCAAGATGCGGATGGGCCCCGGAGATGACGGAGCACGTCTGTGGCGTGTCTTGTCTGTGCTGTGCTTCTGATCAACAAATGAATGGTGTTTTATGAGTCAGTGACTCATGAGTCACAAACCTACCTCAGCTTGATGATAAATGGGTTACGGGAATTCTACTTTCCCTAGGCCACACTAGGTTGTGATGGGTCACAACGACCAACTAGCTGTCCAATAACTGATTAGTGAGGTCGACTAGTTTATCAAGAAGCCCAACTTAAACCAGGTCAACTTTTAAAAAGTGCATCCCAAGACACTTGAAGGATACGCCCTGTCGCTAAACACCCACTGAAGTGATTCACCTTCAAAGTAAGGTTTACCATCAGAACAGCTTCTGCAGTCTCACCAAGTTCATGACTAAAGCCCAAAGTCACTGCTTTCACTATGATGCTCTACTAAAAACACAAGTCACCTGATCAATCAGAGCTGCTGTTTTTGCCACAAGTTTCAGCCTGATTCATGCTAATCCAAACATCTTTTCAATTAAAAAAAGAGACATAAAAGACAGAAAAAAAACAAACTTTGCAAAACTGTGTGGCAGCATGTGTCACATTAGATCAAACTAGTCTAATCTCACTTCCCGAGAACTGACTGTGAAATGACTCAGTCGTGCAGCACTTCAAGGGCAAAACAGGACCCCAAACATCCATTGCTTAAGGAAATATGATATCTTGTAAATCAATATCAGCTTTATTGGAGCATAGGTTATAATGCAAAAAAAAAAAAGTACGTTTCTTAGGATCTTTTCAGGAGAGTCATATAGTGAAGTATGGGGTCACAATGTTACATACACTATAACACAAGTAATAAACATATATGTGACCCTGGACCACAAAACCAGTCTTAAGTCGCTGGGGTATATTTGTAGCAAAAGCCAAAAATACATTGTATGGGTCAAAATAATCAATTTTTCTTTTATGCCAAAAATCATTAGGATATTAAGTAAAGGTCATGTTCCATGAAGATATTTTGTCATTTTTTTACCGTAAATATATCAAAACTTCATTTTTGATTAGTAATGTGCATTGCTAAGAACTTCATTTGGACAACTTTAAAGGCAATTTTCTCAGTATTTTGATTTTTTTGCACCCTCAGATTCCAGATTTCCAAATAGTTGTATCTCGGCCAAATATTGTCCGATCCTAACAAACCATACATCAATGGAAAGCTTATTTATTCAGCTTTCAGATGATGTATAAATCTCAATTTCGAAAAATTGACACTTAAGACTGGTTTTGTGGTCCAGGGTCACATATAAAAAAGACATGCAAAGTAAAGAACTGTTAAGTAAACTCATCCATATGGCTCAAAATGTGATGCAAACACAACATGTTCCCCAGTATAATTTATACTGTAAAACTCTCACTGACATCAAAAGCTCTGTAATCACAAGGCATGATAAATATGGTCTTCAACAATATTAAAATACATGTATCCAGCTGCAGAAAAACGCACAGAGGAACCAGGTGCAATATGAACCAATGCATTTTGTGAAAGGTATAATGAAAAGCAGAAAGTTAAAGCCGGAGGATAGAAGTGACTAAGAAAGCAAAATGCAGTTTATCCAAACACCTCATAAAGTGAGTTTACATGTGAACAAGTTCTCAGGATCTGAGTCACTACAGCGGCTTATTGTACTGTCTGAATTTTTCTGTCCCAAAGCTGATAGATAGATAGATAGATAGATAGATACCACCACTTTTGACTAATGACTTTTGATGTAATAAATAAGTTGTTATAATTTTACAATTTTTATACAGTCACTCACAAAAATATTTCCACCAAATTGAAAATGTACATATTTTTATTACTTGCATTTTTTAAGAATACAACTACTACAACTTTTTCATACATACTGAAAAATCACAAATTAAAAAAAAAAAAAAGCTCAATTTTCCGAGATTTTTCATGACTATGGGAATATTAGATAGGGGTACTGATGGAAGTTGAGGTGGAAAAACATAAAGAGATTGAGGAATTGATGATGGACTGATCTAGTGAAGGAGAGAAAATAGAAAGATAGACGGAGATAAAGACAGAGGAACAAACACTGACAGAGTGAAATATCTATAAAGGAGTGAATAGGGAGATGAATGAACAGATAGAGGCAGAGGAACAGATCTACAGAGGGAAAGATGGATGGAAGAGAGATGGAGACAGTGACAGGATAACAGAGAAATAAAGCGGGATAGATGGAGTACAGACAGAGGAGTAAACAGGGGGACAGAAGAAAAGATCTGCAGATAGAGTAACAAACTGATGTGCACAGGGCTGCATATATAGAGTAAGATAAGAGGGGTAAAGAGGGATATAGGGTTAGATCTACAGAGATAGAGGGGTAAACACAGAGATTGAGTGTTACTACATCTAGAGAGGGAGCGCAGCTGGGCGCCTGGGACTCATCTACTATTGTTTTGCTCCAACTGCGCCTTTTCAAATATCTCTGTGGATAAAGCAAACTGAAGCAGGCAGGCCGGTAGCACGAGTGAGCGGCGAGCGGACGGCGTGTGAGTGTGAATGTGCGTGTGTGTTTAAGAGAGAGAGTTTCTCACCTGGAATAAGAAAGAGCTCCAGCTCTGCTCCATCATCTCGTCTCACTCACAGAAACAAAGCGCTCAACATGGCAGAGCGAGACTTCCGCCACCCCGCGGAACGTACCACTCGCGGGAGGGGGGAATACAACAGCAGTCTGAACGATTTAATGATTAAAACGCTATCCGGTTTTACAGTGTGGTACTTTAAAAACACATTCACATACACTTTGTGGTTCAGTACACTCTGTCTATGCGTCGGGGGTAAATGTCATGAGGTACCGACTATAGTGCTTGTCAAAACACCCCTGTTTTTCATCTCCATCTCGACAGACTCTCGGGACGCTCCAAAAAACAGGAGTGAAGTTGATGAATAGCGTGGAACTGTCGCGAGACTCGTCATAACTCACTGCGCGAGACTGACTGCAGGATTTATCTGCATTTATACGATTAGACATGCTCTATCTGTATCTGTCCATGTAAAGTCTATTTTATACATTTAAATACAATATTATGCATATTAAGGCTTTATTTATGTGCCTATTAGTGTTGGGGATTTTAGTTAATCTAAAAGACTTGAATCTTTTCACTAAAAAGATTTGTTCAGACTCGTTTATTGATTCATTCAGTGTCTCTGTCTGCAGGTATTGAATGATTCATTGAATCATTCACTTAACCGAATCGATGGAATCAAGCATCGTCGTTTAGTTCATACATGAACGAGACGTCCTCGTTCATTGGGTTCGTTCAAAACGAGATGCTCTGAGATGAGTCATTGCATTGAAGGGAACGAAAACGACTCGTTCGCTTAAAAGATTCGTTCAAAACACCGAAACACCAGATGCAGCAAACCTACATGGGACAGAGTTGTGTGTCCCCTTTAACCTGATTTATTGCTATAAATCCCCAAGCAGACACACGAGAATGATTAGCTGAAGACGCTGGCTATTTTAGGATCGTTTTATAATTAAGAGCGACACACAGGGCGAGTCCTGAACTGAATTAACTTAATAACCCGATTTATTATCAGCGGGGTTCCCTTCTAATAGGTCACAGAGAGATTAAAAGGTCATGCTTTATAAGAATGTTTTTCCAGAAGTAGTATAATAGCTTTGTGTGTGTGTGTGTGTGTGTGTACACGTGGCTACCAAACATTAGCGTTAAATGCTGAAAGCATTTAATTAGGACTTCAGTAAAGATTTCGGTCTTTCAATTTGTTATGTCCATTAAATAATAAAAATATAAATTAAAAAATAGCCTAATTATTTTACTAAATATATTAATGTCATATTTTACCTTTAATACAGCTTCATTTTCTGGCATTCTTTGTGTTGAAGGTTTTAGAATAGTTTTTAAAAAAAATGGAAATATGTTATTTTTTTCTGAGTGCAACTAAATATTAAATAAAGCAGCATTAGTGAAGAACTGCACAGTGCTGTTTCACAGCCTGTTATATTTTACCAACTATGGCACTGTGGTTGCATCAGGACCAGCTGATTAGTACAGTACGTTCTTGACTGTGATATAAAAAGTGATCTGAATGTACTCCTCAAATAAGCTAGTTTAAAATCCTCTTCATCCACAATGACCCTGTGGAGCACCTTTTAAATAGTTTATGTTTGACATAAAATTGTCTAACATAGCCAATACAGAAGATGTTTGATCAGCTAAGGAATGTTAGGTCAGGTGTGGAGAAACTGGCAAAATTGATTTGCTATGGGTATATATTTGATATGCTGTAATCATGATTTAAGCATGACATAAGCAAGATTTACATTATGACACCAGACCCTTTCCAGATGTATATGTAGCTTTTCTACCAAAACACCACAGCCAAATTAGAACATATGGTTTATTAATCTGTATTGGGTTGAGGAGTTTCCATTAATGGTTTGGATATTTGATTTGATTTGACTGACTTTAAATGGACCCACACTATTATATTATTGCAATTTATGCCACTAAACCTTCTAAGCATCTAAATCTATGTGCTCATTCAGGTTCCAAGGCCAGAAAAAGAGATGTTGTATTAATATAAATGTAAGATAAATACATCACAAATGTGCAACGGATGGGGATTTTGAAGATTATTGCGTAACTGGAAAAATCTAAAAACATACATAAAGAGGGATTAGTGTTGTCACAGAGTCGGTCCAGAGGAGGGCGCTATGTCCATGCAAATGAAACTGAACCACTATCAATACAACACACGGCATATTGCGATTAAATTTGTGTACGCAAAATCAAGGACATGGTTGATTTGAAAAGACAATAATTTCTATTGAATATATTTTACATTTTTATTGATCTTTTTTTTATTTATTTACAATCTCAACAGTGTGCATAGTCTATTCTTGTACTAGGCCTATTTATTGTTTTTCATTACTATTATTATTTCTAAATAGGGCCAATTGATTAATATCTATAGCTATTATTCTTATACAAATGATCGAATAATACAAATTAGCCTACTATCTTAAAATGCATTTTATTTTATTTTAGTTTAACTGGTTGCGTTTTAAAGCACTATACTCTGCTGCACATCAGACAAACTAAACTTAGAACTTAGTCAAAGTATCTCGACCTAAAACTCTCTAGGTTTCAAAGTTATGCAGAAGGGATGAACTGATGTGCTCAACTCTTCTTGAGGGGATCATATCCAGCAGGGCTCAGTGATCCGAGAGCGCGCTCAGCTGGTGCGCGCGTCCCACTGACCGTCAAACGCTCCAGACGCGCTTCCACAGAACCGGTGCTGCAGATCAGTGCGCACCGGGCATCGCCACACTATTTCAGCACTGTTTCAACGGTAAGTTTGCTTATCTTTAGCGACATTTGTGTTTAGTTCAGTGTACAGGTGAACAGGCTGTCTGTTTGCGTTGATGCGGAATAAATAGGCTTAGAGAAGCGCATTACGCGCACCAAAACATTCACCTTAAAGCTATGATATACATGATCTAGAAATTACAGCATATAAATGCAGGATATGAGTATAGGGGTTAGTACTGCATAATTATATAATATATTAAAAGTACAAAGAGTTTCATTTTTAAAGCCTCGTAGATTTACATTAAGAGTTGAATCAGTAAGAGTTTCTGCCGGTAGTTTATCTATAGACTTGAATTCAACTTTACACGATAGACATGATTCTGCAGGTGAGGTCAAGTGATTTCGTAGCACAAGTATAGATACATAGATTTGCTATTCCAAAAACAGAGTTTAATTTAATTCGAAGAGGAAGCGTTCAGGGGACGATGAGATGAAGAGTTTCAGGAAGTGATTCAATCTACTCGTTTTGTTTGGATAATTGTGAAAACTGATCGTTTTAACATCATCACTGATTCATGTCGCTGTGTTTTACATAATGTTTATGCCATTGTTATATACATTTTATAATAGTTGTCGATGATAAAAGTTGTACGGATCTCTTACCGATTTTTTGTACCTGTCAGGAAAGGTAAGAACAGCCAATGAGAGTGTGCGACGTCACATAGGGGTCTACCGTCACGTGTACACTTTCTTTACTCTTTTGATTAATAAATTATGTGGGTTTCTTTTAGCTGTGTTAACCCATGAATTACTGAAATTATTGATATGAACATTGTCTGGTGCTATATTACTGTATTTTTTACCAAATAAAATTAGACTTTAAACATAGGCGTAACATTTTTATATATAATATTTATTGGTGTGTGTGTATATATATATATATATATAAATTAATTTTAATAACGAATATTAATATTAATAATAATAATAATAATAATAATAATTTGTTTATTTAAAAAATGTAAAAAAAATAAAAAAATAAAATAATGATGTGCATTTTAAACCCCATGACTACTACAGTCATTGCAAATGGGAGGGAACATAAAAACAATGTGTTCTGTTTTTCGATCTGTTGTTTTAGAGGAGGGCTTTACCTGTTGCTGAGGTGCCCTTGGTGCTGTGGAACCAGTGCTGGTCATGACTGAATGCCAACATTGATCTATATGCTGTGAAGAGACCAACATCTGGTGGATTCTACATTTGGGCCCAACCATGTTCCACTTGATCAAGAAAGATAAAGACAAGGAGAAGGATGGAACAAAAAAGGAGAAGAAGGAGAAGAAAGAGAAAAAAGAGCGAATGTCTCAAGCCGAGCTGAAGAGCCTAGAGGAAATGAGCGTGAGGCGAGGTTTCTTTCATCTTCATCGAAGCAGCTCTAAACGGGAAGCGAAAGGGAAACTGGAGATTTCCAGCCCCATTCCCATCAAGGTCGTCCGAAACACAGAGCTCAGCCTGACAGACGCGGATCTCAGGAAACTCTATACTCAGGGTACCATGACACCCACGAGCTCCAGTGATGACATTAAGCTGGACCAAGAAGTCCGCCGATCATCCATCAAAGAACAGGCGGTGAAGTATGACTCCATGACGAAGCAGAATTCCCCAGTCGAACAAATCTTGAAGCGGTTTTCTTTCTCACAGAAGAGCAAAGATGAAAGCCCTTCAGGGTCAACTGCACCATCTGGGCAGAACTCTGCCATTCCCTCGCCTCAGGTAGAGGTCAAGGTGTTCAATCCCCCGCCTCTATATACACCTCACCATCCCACCAGCCCTGCAAAGAGCATCCAGGTCCCAGAGATAGTGGACCGAACATTCCCAGCAGACTTGCGCTTGCCTGCTGTGGCACCTCCGCAAATTCCTGCACCAAGAGAGTTGGAAATTCAGCGCCGCAATACGGGCGATTTCGGCTTTTCCCTTCGTCGTACCACCATGGTGGACCAGCGGCCCGATGGGTCGCTCTACCGAAAGGTGGTCCACTTTGCCGAGCCTGGTGCTGGGAATAAGGACCTGACTCTGGGACTGGTGCCAGGCGACCGCCTGGTAGAGATCAACGGGAGGAACGTGGAAAGTAAAAGCAGGGATGAGATCGTGGAGATGATCAGGCAGTCTGGAGACACGGTGCGTCTGAAGGTGCAGCCCATCGTGGAGTTGAGCGAGCTGAGCCGCTGCTGGTTGAGGAACACCAGAGGCCCGTACCATGATGTTTACGAGGTGAGATGCTTATGTGTTATGGTTTTGATGTGTTGAATCGCACATTGAAGACTAACTCTAACACACTGAGCCATGGAGTTGCATGGGTGCAAGCTCTTCTTCTTCACATAATGTTCTGTTGTCTCCCCACCATCCACTAGGCCAATAAAACCCAATAAAATTGTGTCAGTATGATCTGATAAATAGTGTTTTTTAGCTAAAAGTGCAGTTCGGATCATACATGTTTGGCGTTTTGACATTTCTCAGGAAAACCAATACCGTTTGAGAGTACATACTGTATGTTTCAGCAACATTTCAGATGGAAGATCAGTTACAGCCTTGAGGTATTCTGGGAATTCAGAGCAATATGAGTGTGTCTGTTGACATCTGAAAAGACCGTTGTGCAGAGAGCTGTTGATGATGTCAACAGTTTCAGTGAGACAGCTCAGGGGGGTTAATAACTTGTTTAATGTGTTTTTGTCATTCACCCATAATGCATCTGTATTTGTGTAGAGTCCCATTATGAAAGACAGTAGAGTCCCATCTGAGTGGAACAAATGGCAAAAAAGCAGAAAAAGTCTATACTGTTATCTAATACGCTGTTAAATGGAGAAGTTCTGAGTCAGAAAGAGTCTTTTATTTGTTCACTGAATGTTTTTTGATATTTACCCTACATAACTTTAGGATAGATCATGGTGCTACGCCAATGGCATGGGTTCAATTCATATAGGGAGTGTGTGAACTTACTTTGAATGCATTGTAAGTCACTTTGGATGAAAGCGTCTGTGAAATGCATAAATATAGAATTTGGATGTAGAAATGGATTAGAAACTATTCCTGAAGGTCTAATCATATCTTCTGAGAACTTTGTTTCAATGTTTGCAGCAGAATTAGAGACTTTTTACTTGTCTGCTCTCTTGGCTTTGCTGTATTCCCCAGGTGCTCTCTGACACATTTTCATCTCTGTATCCTGGTACAGCTGAGCGAACGGCCCCGTTTCAGAATGTGGGCGAATCAGTTGGCCTGACAGCACTGTTAGTATATTTTAGTCTTATTGGTTTTTTGATAACAGAAAGGAAAACACTGAAAATGAAGATTCCTGCGATTTTTGTAGTCAGTCTGAAGGTCAGGTGCTCCGGGTGGAAGCAGATGTGATGTCAGCTGTGTTTGTTTCTGTAATCGTCTGTCATCGTGATTCATCAGATATTTCAAAACGTCAGTTGTCCTTGTTTCAGACAAAAAATGTCACAAGCTCAAAGTCACGTAGGAAGTCACAGTGGTTGCATTTCCCTATTATTATTAGATGCTTGATATTTATGCATAAATAGTACAAATCTTCTAGTAGGCTGAATGTCACAGAAGATCTGGGACATATTTTTAAAGAAAAACGTCTTATTTTTTCCAATATGTTTCCTTTGTGACTGCAAACGATTATGCAAACAATTTTAACAAATTGAGAAAAAGAGAGACAAATACTTAGTTTAGGCTGATGTTCAAACTCTGATATGTTAATTTGATCTGGCTCAGCACGAAACCAGAGCTCAGAAGAGATTAAAGTGCATTGAGTGATTTATCTGTGATGTGTAGAATAACATGGGGGAGGTAAAAAATATAGAATGCTGTGTTTCTGTACTGTAATATTTGTTCTTTTGAACCGTAAGAGGTTTATCCTAGTGCAGCTGAGAGCATCTGAGCTGATCTGACAGAGCAGCTCTTTACACAAACAGCATTTTATCTAATGGAGTGAAAATAGGAAGAAACAGGTGTTTGAAGAGAATGTTTTGGTCAAGCTAATCAAATGAGGTGGCATGGATCAGATGAGTCAGCAATCACTCCTGCTGAACCTGTTGTCGTGTTGGTTTGCTTGAGTTTGAATAGGAGTGTGTGTGGAGAGAACTCTTTACATACCTTCTGCTAATGGATAACCAGTGAAATCTCAGTGTCAAAGTCTGAGTGTTATTTTAGAACACCATCAGCAGACCATTAGAAAAGTTTTATAGCCAACCACGTATAAAAATGTAAATGAAAAAAAAAATCTATGTGAAATTATGTATTTATTCTACATAATGCTTCCTTGTTGATAACTGTGGGTCTACATTCTGTTCTGATATAAACTCAAAAATGCAAGATATATACTCAGAAGAAAAGTCAGAATTGTGAGAAAACATTTTATGTCTTGCAATTTTGGCTTTTCTCACAATTCTGAGTTTGTATCTCAAAATTCTGAATTGTGGAGGAAATTGTGAGATAAAAAAAGCTTGTTTTTTTTTAATCCATTGGTGGAAATGGGCTTTCATACAAATCCATGCATAGACATTTATGCAGTCTAGATGCCTCCTGGTAAATTTGCCCCAATAATGCTGAAAAACAAGCGCACATCAATCAGAGATGCTGAGAATCTAGGACATTCAAGTTATGTTGATCAGGTTTTCTCCCAGTTCGTGTTACCAAACACAAGTAACTCACAATATTCAATTTTACGATAATGATACAAAACACTTATCCTCATACCGTCCGTCTCAAATGACAATGTTATCAGGATAGTAGATGTCAAATCAGCCGCTGTAATAAATTGCACCCTTTGTGATAAAGTGGCCAGTCTCACCCAGCCTGCAGGGGGCAGGAGTCCCACCAGGGTTTTTACTGGCCCACTTTAAGCCGAGCACAGAAAAAGACATGACACATTTGGGATTGGCCTAGAAGCGCTTATTCTATATAAAGACTGTGATAAAAAAAAATCTAGACTATGCCACTGTGGAAAGCTGCATGGTGAAATTGCATGATGAAAAATATAGTAAAATGTAGACAGTTGCTCACTTTTGTTTGTTGTTCAGTGCAAAAAGATTTTCCACCTGCTTCTAAACACTTGCAATTAAGTTTAACCAGAGACTAAATGTGTTGTAATAGTTCCGCAGTCATTGTCATTGTTAAACATGGCTTTCTATGCAAATTGGGATCAGTATAGATCATTTATACACAAAACCTTTTTTTTTTTTTTTGCCTGGTGCAACTAGCTTGACCTTTTTGAAAAGGACAAATACAGCAAAACCTTTGTTCCCGTTCACACCGTTACCTGATATGCAGTTCCTTTGAATTGGATGCTAAAATAGTGCAGACAGCATATGCATGTTATTTTAGTATTATTTATATACTGCATAGTATTTATTAATCTTTGTTATATTTATTCAAATTTGAATTAGCTTTTATTTTTATAAGTTTTAGTTCTTTTTTACTTTTATTTATTTATTTTCAATTTTTTTTTTCAGTTTTAGTAATTTTAGGACTTTGACTTATTTCAGTTAGTTTCCAAGGCAACATTTCAAAGGTTATTTTAAGCTTTAATTAAAGATTTAATTACAGTAAATTCATTTTGCCTTTATTTCAATTACCAAAAGCAATTTTTAATATCGCTGGGCGCAAATCATTCATAGTGAGTTCCCTCCAGAACTGAAGTGGAAGGCAGATACTCTTATGTCATGCAGCATGAGTGGCTTTATGCCAGTAGAATGTCAGGTATTTGTTCAGTCGTGGTGTGTCTGTGAATGTGACAGGAAATGCTAGTGATTTTGTTTGACAGGTTTGATTGTTTGCGCTGATAGTTACCAGACAGACAGGTTTCAGCTGCATTACTGTAGTGAGAAGAACTACACTAAAACACACACTATCTCCTCACACCCTCTGCATTACTGTAGTGAGAAGAACTACACTAAAACACACACTATCTCCTCACACCCTCTCCTGTCCTCTTATCTGAAGGGTTGGCCTCTGAATGAAGGAATCAACATGCTCTTATATGCTCTTTTGTGTGTGACTGCTGAATCTGTTGGGAAATCTGAACACACAAATGTATTTAGTGATTTTTTGACTGAGAGTTATGAGCATGTTTAGAAGGGTTTTTCTTTGCTCTTTTAAAGTACAAGTGTTCAATGTACTATGTAGACATTCTTTAAAGTTTACAATGCAATGTTTGCTAACCTAAAACCACCCACGCTCGTATATCAACACCTATTCAGTATTCAGCAACTTGGCCTGTCCTGATGAACAACAATGCGAACAATGCTGATACGCAAAGGTTAGCCAGCCATAATCGAGATGATTGACATGTACAGTACATGTAGTCTTAAAGGTGCACTCAGTCAGTTTTCTTTATATTATGCTGGTTAATATTTTGGTTACAGAAATGCATTGTTGGCAATAAGCTGAAGGATCTGAAGGATCATGTGACACTGAAGACAGGAGTAATGATACTGAAAATTCAGCTTAGCCACCACAGGAATAAATTACATTTTAAAATATAGTAAAATGATGAATTATGAAGTTATTTTGAATTGTAATAATATTTCACAATATTACTGTTTTTGATGGAAAAAAATGCAGTCTTGGTAAGAAGAGGCTTCTTTTAAAAACAAAATATCTTACAGACCCCAAACTTTGGTAGTAATCTAAATTTTTTATTTTAAAATTGTGCATTAAGAACAAACCAACAGTCGATCAGTCAAACAGTTAAATCTCTGCATGTCTATGTTAGTCAATGTTTGCATTGCTATTCTAAATAACCCCCACTAAGTTTTATGTATTATTTCTTTGGGCTCAATGGCTCTCTTTTTTCGTTTGCCCTGTGAGGGTTCAACAGCCTGTGGACTATGAATGTCCTCTGACTGCTCTGAAACAATCTGTCTGTGAATGGCTTCATTAACTAGTATCAGATTAGATTATGTAATGGATTAACTTGGCTGCACATCAGGCACTGAATACAGGAAGTGTCTTTCGTCTGTCATCAGCGTCTGCTGTCCCTCCGTCCTCTCTGTCAAATCTCCCTTTATGTCTCCACTTTATTTCCTGGCCGATGACCCAGAAGTCTTTCTTGAGCTGTCAGTGTCGCCCCAGTGCTATCATGAGATTGAGAGGGCCTAAATATTGATGCTGGTCAGGGGACGCAGGGGTCCAGGAAGTGGCTTTAGTCAGGCTGATAATTATCCTGGTTTGGATTGCCGGGTCAGTGTGACGACCAGCTGCAGTTTTTGGGCTGATTTTCGCTGGGATTTGGCAGTGGGACTGTGTGAAGCTGTCCAGTGTTCGAACTCTTACTGTGAGCATGTTGGCATAGGGATGATCCCAGATGGTTTACCAGTACATTAAATGTGACTGGGTTTTCACAAAGGTGAAGTTTGATTTCTTTCAAATTTGACACTAAGGGTGTGTTCACGCTTGTAGTTTTGTTTCGGTCCATACCAAAAAAGAAAATGATAAATTTGGTCCTTGTTTGCTTAGCGAACTACAAGTACCAGTACAAGACGCAAAACAAAAGATATAAGGATAAGGTCGCAACCTGATTCAACAGCTTTATGATGTATATTTTGGATCAAAACTTACCGAATATACAAAATAATGCTGTGGACTGGACTCAGGGGTGCCGTGGGGGGGGGGGGGGGGGGGCGGGGTTAGGTTGATTGTAAGGGCCCGACGATGGAGGGGGGCTTCCCGAGGGGGAAACACGATTTCTACCGATCTGTACGGAGGGGGAACACCCCCCCCCCCAAACCGCGATTTCTACTGAGGGGGAACATCTGAGCAATCAGACCAGAGTTTATTGTAACCGAACCAAACCTTATTAAGTTGTAACCAAAAGTTATTAAGGGTTTCTTGTATCATTTACTTAAGACATCATATGGACACTTTTTCCATAATGTAAATGATATGTAAATCACTATGTAGAGAGTAGCAGCAAGACCAGACATGCTGCTGTTATCTGTCTGCAGGGTTGTGCCCTCAGGATGTTTCTGAATGAGAGAAACATCTGTTTTTTTACATCTTTGTGCAATACTTTATGAGTTTGTGGAGCAGGTGTTTAAATCAGGCTGTAGTTTTTGCCTGTCCCCAACTTGACTTGTGTATTCCATGTCTAAAGTACACTATTAATTTGTTAAAACACATATTTTCAATTCCAAATGAATGATACAAAATATACTTTAACTTATGACCTGGTTTCCCCTTAGAGATCAAATCATGCTATGCTAATCTCCTCTATGCTAGCTAGATGCTTTTATCCTAGATTTGATCAAATCCTTCATGTACAGTATAGCTTATATTAAACATGACTAAACAGCACATATGTATTTAAAAGCAGATGAAATGGAGAGTTTTCTGCTCATTAGCACTTATTAGCAAACAGTGGATTAGCAAGAACAGCTAAGAATAATCAGGCTTTAAAGGAAGAAGGTGCCACATTTCATTACCCTAGCAATGTGTAGGATACTAGGTGGGGCTTAAAAAGTCTTTAGACCTCCCACCATGTGACACTGTGTACTTGTTTGGAGACTCACCTAAACTCCACACTTCATCATACTAGTAATGTAAGTTTTGATGTATGTATGTGTTAGCGCATTGGTTTGTGATGTATGCCATTTAGTCCCGCCTTCTGTTTATTTTTCCTCTAATCAGTTGCTATAGTTAAGAAATGAAAGAATGTTTGATAAGGTTCACATCAGTCTTTCATTTTGTGTCCATTTTATAGCATTGTGAATACTGTGCATTGAATGCAGTTGCTTTCAGTGAAAACAGCCAATAAGATGAGAAAAAATCACTGATCCATCAGGATTTCTTAGAAAGACCACACAGAGACAAGGGATCCATCTGCATGGGGAGCTAATCAGATTAAGGAGCACACCACGTCCTCCATAGACAATGCTAGCCTGTTTGTGTCCTGCTTGGTAGCACTGATATGATATGATATGATATGACAGGCCTGGACTGGCCTACAACCCCACCAGAATATAAGGCCTCATGTTGGGTTTGTATGAAGTAATCGATCATCAATATTGTGAACAGGTCTGGGTGATAGAGCTACAAAATTACTTTTTATAGTATAAAACAATAATATATCTTCACACGTATGTATTTTTGGACTACTATATTTACATAAAACAAGTTTTCAGTTGCAGCACAGCCAATCACCCTGTTACCAACTCTTGCCAATCACAGAGGCTCACTGCAGCTCTATAATATTCAATTGATAAATTTCACCAGCATGATTTGTTTACTTCTGAGCTGAAGATTTTTTAGATTTGCACGTTTTCTGTCGCTAGCACCAAGCTATGATGTTGTGGATGGTTGCAAGTATGTCGCTAAGTGGTTGCTTAAGTGTTTTGAGGATTTTTAGCATGCTGCTGTGTTGTTGTTGAGTTGTTTTGGATGTTGCTTACTCCTGCAAGTTAAAAGAGCTCAATGACGACCTTCTGGTCCCTAGATTTGATGGGACAGTGTGGGATGGGTTACATGGCAAAGCTTATAACACTTAGGGTTGGGGGTTTTTGTTAAAAAACTAATGCTAAGTCAGGCCACCAGAAATGAACTCAAGAAGAGATGTGCACAACATCACCCTCTGGTGGATCTTTGAGAAACAGCAGCGTTTTGTTTATTCACACGTGTTGTGGCCCCCTTGTGGTGGAATTTGAACATGTTGTCTCTGTTGGCAAAGTTTGTGAATTGAGTTTGGCTGGATTTTCTGAAAGAACAGTCAAGCTGTTGTAATCCAATTTATGTGTGTGTGTGTGTTTATGTGTGTGTAAATGTGTGGTCGGGGGTACTGGGGTCTGCATGGTTATTTATATCCTCAGTGTCCTCAAGCAGCTGTTATCCCCCTCCCAAGCCTGAGCTTTTGCTTGACGTCCTTGTCGTTAACGTCCTGCCCCACGTTGAGCCCCGCTCAAGACGTCTGTCCATGGATTTCTACCTGACCACCTGCTTAACATAACAAAGAGGATCCGATGTGTCTACTTTGTGTTTGACAGGTACAAGAATCAGTGTTTAAAGCCTGCTGGACAGCCGTTCGTGTGTGTGTGTGTGTGTGTGAGTGTGTGTGTGTGTGTGTGTGTGTGTGTGTGTGGCTGGTTACTTCACATTGTGGCCTCTTCACATGTGCTCTATTTATAGTGAATGTTCTGGTGTGTCATGAAAGCTCAGTCCTGTTGCCTTAAATTGCACTTTCACTTTCAGACACATTGTTTATGCATTACAAATCTGCTCTGTTTTTTTTAGTTCATGTGAAGCTTGATTCACTTTATTTTATCTGTATACTACAGTAAAGTTTGAGTTCCAGCTCTCTCATCTGTCATCATTTACTCACCCTCATGTTGTTCCAAATAACAAGTTTATTTGCAGTCTTCAGAAGACTTGGAATATAACACGAGTCATATGAGCCACTTTCCATTGTCATTTTGGAAATTGACAGCCCTGCATGTCATTCACATTCATTCAGAAAGGAGTGACCAAAATCCTTTTCAAAAAAATTACACATTGAGAGTCGAACAAGTTTTGAACATCATGAGAAAGTGTTTTTACTAAGTGTCATGCTGAAAGCCTAAATAATGCACCCGCTTTACTTTTACTCCATTTAGCAGATTAGATGTTAATCCTTATTTCTTCTCTTGTAGCATTTCATTCTACCCGTTCACCGCAGGGTCCTAGTACCCCCAAAACTTCAACCGGAAAGACTGCCTGCGTTTCATCGATCCTGTATTCTGTCTCTCCGCAAACCAGCCTTCCTCTCCTCCCCTTTCCTTCCCTCTCCTCTCCTTAACTGTGTGTTTCATCATGGCCTTCTCATCTCGTTTCTCATTTTGGGAGAAAAAGGGAAGTACCGTTTTCTGCTGTTTGTTCATTAATTTATTGTCTGTTCAGGACAGGTGATATAGAACCAGATATTTCTCCAGATTAAGATAAATGATTGTCTGGTCAATATCTTATATAGAGCCCTTAAAAGGACATTGTGATGGAAAAACTATGGCATGGGAGGAAAAAATATATTTCATTGCTTTTGCATTCACTTGCCAAGCATTTGCACTCTCTCTCAAAAGTGTTGGATTTCACCAAGCAGCTTTGCATTCGCTTGCAAATCTTTTGCATTCTCTTAGTATTGCTTTTCTCCAGAAGAACCTCCCTTGCTGACATTCTAGTTAGTGTTAGCGCATGTATATGAGAGTTTAGCTGTACTGGTTTTCAGTAACTGAGAAAGACAGTGGTTAATCTTCAGTCTAACAGAGGGATAAACTGTATATCGAGAGAACAGAGAGAGAGCAGGGTCAGATGTCACACCAAGAACAATGTCTCAGGTTAGAGCGTCTGATCTCTGGTTTAACTTTCCTGTCTCTATCTACCTCCCTTCAGGTGAAAGATGAAAATGTCCCGGGTGCAAAAAGCTCCAATGTAAGTGTTTGAGCAGTGTCATCATTACTGCATGCGACTCGGATTTCAGATGGGTGTCTGTTCTGAGATCAGAAGAGATTTCATCTCCCAGAACTCTGCATTTGTTATTGTGGCTGTGGTTCACTCTAAAACACATCCTATGTGTTTACTTCACGTATATCATCAGGAGGTGCTAAAGATGGGGTTTGTTCAGAAAAATGGTGATCTTTTTCTTTTAGGACAGCTGTTTGCTTTCAACCTCATACTTTGTCTGTAATTACCGTATGAAAGCAGTTCATCTGTTTCTTCTCTTCATCCAGATAAAATTTAGTATCTGAAATTGAATGGAAACAGGGTGAGCTGAAGTAACTTTCTAAACTATAGGGTCCTAAATGCTCAAATGTGAATATTAGCAGGTGTAAAGATCATTTTTGCAGAATAAGGTGAGAGTGACTGTATGTGGATGTTTGTTTAGAACTGTACTGCTGCTGTACTCCAGTGGGTGGGGTGTGTTGACGTCACACCCTGCCCTTTTTGTCCTCCAATCACTGCTGTAGTGGGAGGGGCAGCTGGAGGAAGAAAGAGAGGGAAGGAGCATGAGAAGGATGCTGAGCTAAGAATGTGTGTGTCTGAAGCAAATGTGTGAGAGGTTTGCAAGTCATCATGGAGGCACAGGGCTGGAGGCCTGTCCAGCGCTCTCAAAGTGCTGCTGTCAATTTCAGTGTCCCACAGAATGCCGTGCACAGCTGGAAGAGCACCAGTATCATCACCTTCAGGATAGACATGAAGGTCTGTCTCCACATAAGAGCTCATTCCTAGTATCTTATCACTGAATATGCACTTTAATTTGTTATTTTATAGTGTGAGGTGATTGCAAGGTCTTTACAATACTCCAGGTTCTGAATTGTGTATAGTGTGAGAGAGACTAAAGCCTGTGCGGTTGATCCTGTAGAGTTGTGTTTCAGGGCTGTGAGCCAGTGTTGCACTGCAGTGACCTTAATTACTGGGTTTGTCTGTTAACCTGAGTGACTGTGCTGAGAAAAGAACTGCAAAGTGCCTGGCCATGTGGAAGCAAGAGTCTTTTTCAGATGAACTTTCAGTACTTGCTGCTGGGCTGGAGAGTGTGAAGACGTTCTGATATTCAGAACAGCACCCATCTGTCATCATTTGGGAAATTCAGGAAACTCTGGAAGGTTGTTGCTTGTGAAATTATATCGAAGCTACTGTGAACCTCAAAATGGTGCTATTTTAGGTTACAAGGGATGTGAAATTTTACCTTTCGTTCTTGCTGCTAGCGTGTAATTTCATAGGTTTTTTCTTTTGTGGTAACCTGTATGTGTGTGTTCTGGGTTGTGTGAACAGTCGGACAGTGAGAACAGTATGAGTCAGTCTCAGGCAGCAGTAAGTGGCTCAACCGAGCGACGCCTGGGTGAACCATCAACAGCGGTCAATCCACTGACTGTAGACCAGAGAAGCAGCAACTCCATGAATGGACGACATGGCAGCGTTGAATCTGACACACTGATGAGGAGAGGACTGAACCTGGCGCCCAAAGCGGGGTCAGAGGAAAAGACTTCGACAGCCACTTCGGTCCCCAAAACAAGCCGTGCCCTGCAAGCTGGCAACTCTGTGGATGGAGATGCCCTCTCTGTTGGGTTAACCAGCCTAATGGGCCGTGCAAGGACTAAAGAGCATCGCTCTCGCTTGAGAGCTGCTGAACGCAAAGAACCTCAAGAGGAAAGCGAAGAAAGGATTGGTGAAAGTGAGACCCCCTCAGAAGAACCCCAACCATCCACCCCTGCAATCAGTCCACCTCCTAGACCTGACCCTCTTGCCCCTCCTGTTGGCTTTTTACCTTCTAAGCCAAATCCTCTTACCCCTCCTGCTGGATTCCTTCCAGTGGCCAAGCCTGATCCATTGGCTCCACCTGCTGGTTTCATTCTAGCTCTTAAACCAAATCCTTCTGAACCTACATCCAAACCTGATCCTCTGGCACCACCGACGGGATTCAACTCAGCTCCTAAATCAAACACTTCCACTCCACCTACACCCAAACCTGATCCTCTGGCACCACCAGTGGGATTCGTTCCTGCCCCAAAGCGAGACCCTTTTGCCCCAGCGGCAGGATTTATCCCCAAGCCCAAAGTTGACCCATTAGCACCCCCTGCAGGCTTTATTCCTGTACCACGATCCATTGCTGTGCGAAAGCCAGAGGTACATACTGCATGTGTTTCTGAATGCTTTAATAATGCATGTTTGCTCAGCAGGCCAATGCTGTGAAACTCTGCAAGGCTCACTGCAGAACTAATATCTTGTCATAGCTCATGTCAAATGCTTTTTTGCACCCTTGCATAAAGACTTTGACTGCTGTCTCACTTTAACCCTCTGAAGTGGATTGAAGCAGTAACTTCAGCAGCTGATGCCTGCAAGATGCCTGCAAGAATTCAGCATGTGAACTAATGATGCTGGAAGTGACTTTTTTGATTCTTGAGATCATTTTCTAAAGCACACCATGTCTGTTGACCCTTCAAATGGCTTTAACAGCAAGTTGAGGTAAAAATCATTGTTGGCTGCAGCCGTGACCACATATCAGACTATTATTGCATTAGTGCTGACCATGTCAGATGCAGACTTCTTGTAGAGTTGTAATGTGGTGGCTCCTATCTCACTAGTTTTTGGCATGATTGTAGACCATATGCTTGCATCGTACTGACAAGTGCTGTGTCTGTGAAGGTGAAGGAGGTGTCAAAACCTTCTGCAGCTCCTGCTGGAAAACTTCCATCCCAGATTTCCTCTATCGCCAACCAACAGGTGTGTCCCGCAACTGCCAAGATGTATGTGTGAGACAATGGTGTTCAGCTGTGAGAGTTGTGTGCTGCCTGAAAGTAGATACGTGGTTAGTTAAATGTATTCTGCATCATTGGTGTTTATGTCTCACTGCTTATTTCCAGATTTGATCGGTGTTAACAATTGTTAGCAGTTATACTATTGTGTCAGGCTTGGTCTTGCATTGCTTTCAATGTTAGCATCAGGTGGTTTGATAATAATCACACTGCTGATCCTGGTCAGGACCACTTGGACTCTTCACTGATCCTTTTTGATTCCATCTATAGGGATCTCCAATGATGCCCACCCAAGGGAATCAGGTGCAGAAACACCTCCCTTAACCTCTGCCATTTCTTTTCTTTTCTTTCTTTCTTTCTTGTTTTCACAGTTCTCATATGAAGTCTTTTATTCTCTTGTTGATTTCTGTTAAGTCCAATAAGGATTTGTGTATTTATGACTTTTTGACTTCTGCTCTCTTGCTTTTCCCGGCCCTTTGCAGGCCAAGGCAGCTGAAGATCCTGTGGCTATCCTGCAGGCTGCACATGAAGCTGCCAGTCTGTCTAAGGTCTGGCTAATGCATTGCCTGTGTGTAATTCTGCTTATGTGTAAAGCTTAGTAGAGTCTTGTTGTGCCATTGAAGGAATCTTATCACCTCAGAGCTCCTGTTTGAACCAAAGCACATTTCCCATTCAAATTCTTCTTTGGTGTATATGTGCATGTTTTACAGTTCAGTTTATTTGCAGTTTTCTGTGCATTATAGTTTTCTTTGTGGTGTGTGAAGAGAATATTAATTAATTTTCCATAGTTAGTATATAGACTTCAACCTGATGTGCGTTGCTCTGCAGTTTACTTTTAATTTGAATGTGTTTGTCAGTCTGTATTCAACAAGACTCCAGCTGTTTTGTTGTGTATAAATTATTCATATTTTGTGTTTAATTTATATCTCAGGTCTTTGTTTGCAGCACCCACTTCTAAAGTCACACCTATCTGTCTCTGTCACAATTCATCTTAAACGGAATGAAAATCTGAACTGAATCGCAATCAGTCCATGGACTGGGAACCTGTAGTGTTTCATGTTCTGTGATGACAATCTCTCTCACTTCCTGCTGCAGGTGAAGACGGAGGAGCAGCTTGCTGCAGAGAAGGCCTGGTATAACACTGAGAAAGTCTGGCTTGTCCATAAAGATGGCTTCTCTTTGGGTTAGTGAAGTCATAGTCCATTACTTCTATAATGATCCGAATTATCATGTCCAGTTTAAGTAAATACATTTTCTTTTTTTATAGCTACACAGCTCAAGACAGAGATGGGTTCTCTCCCAGAGGGGAAAGTGAAGATCAGACTGGAGCATGATGGGAAAATACTGGAAGTGGACGAGGATGATGTGGAGAAGGTGGGTGAAGTCATTGTCACAAACATGTGACATGCAAAAGCCAAGAAACCTGTTTAATTACTCTCATCTGTCTGTCTGTCAGGCAAATCCTCTATCATATGATCGAGTGGAGGATCTCTCCTCTCTTCTGTACCTCAATGAGTCCAGCATCCTTCACACCCTTCGTCAGCGCTATGGTGGAAACCTCATTCACACCTACGCTGGGCCAAACCTGCTGGTGATCAATCCTCTCAGCACCCCTGCCTTGTACTCCGAGAAGGTACAAACTTCACACAAAGTCTTAAAATTACCTCGAATTTTTGGCAGAGAGAGATGGAGTGACACGGTCTGTTTATATCAGGTGATGCAGATGTTTAAGGGCTGCCGGAGGGAGGAAACTGCCCCTCATATTTTCGCTGTTGCTCAGTCGGCGTACCATCAGCTGCTGACCACACGTCAGGATCAGACTATCATGCTGCTGGGCAAGAGTGGCAGCGGAAAGACCACTAACTGCCAGCACCTGCTGCAGTACCTGGTCACCATCGCAGCCGGCAGTGGAAAGGTTTACTCAGGTGAGGAAGACGAGGAGGACACAATATAGACCCACTCTCCTTTTCAGCTTTTTCACTTTATTAAGTTTTTTTAAATGTTATTTTATTTTTAAATAAATTCTATGATTTTTATATAATGTTATGAACTGTCTTCTCCCCACAGCTGAGAAATGGCAGGCGGTCTACACGGTTCTGGAGGCTTTCGGGAACTGCAGTACAGCTATGAATATGAACGCCAGTCGCTTCTCTCACATAGTCTCTCTTGACTTTGACCAGGCAGGACAGGTGGCCTCTGCCTCTGTTCAGGTAGGGTACAGCGAGGGCAATTACTCAAAATTTCTAAAGGCATTGGGGGATTTATCTCTGATTTGCTTTATGTCTTGCATACAGACCATGTTGCTGGAGAAGTTCAGAGTGACCAGACGACCAGAAGCAGAATCAAGCTTCAGTGTGTTTTACTATCTGATGGCTGGAGCAGATGCAGCTCTAAAGTAAATGAGAGACTATTACACTGTAAAAAAAAAAAAAAAATCTATACCTACCTCAATTTAAAAACTGAAGTTCAGTTGAATTAAAAAAATTCATCTTGAATCATTGTTGACCTGGTCATATAATTACAGTGTATTAACCTAAAAAGCATGCATACTAAATGCATACATCTTGCATAAATCTATCCACCTTTGACATGCCATTTTGTAATATTCTGGCATACTAAATAGCAAATTTAGCATGCAAATTGAGATTAAAGCAGGAAAGATTTAAGTTGACCAGCTAATGGAATATTTTGCCTTTCAGGACTGAACTTCATTTTAATCACTTTGCTGAGAACAGCGCATTCGGGCTCCTCCCTCTCTTGAAGGTAAGAAAGCCACATGTACCATCATTAGACACATTTTATCTATTTTATCTGAAAACAGTGTATCATATGTCAAATGCTCTGTAGCCCGAGGACAAACAGAAAGCCGCTCAGCAGTTCACTAAGCTACAGGCTGCCATGAAGTTCCTGGGCATCTCTGCTGAAGAACAGAAAACCGTTTGGCTTATCTTAGGGGCCATATACCACCTCGGTGCCGCTGGGGCCACCAAAGGTAAAGCTATAGGCTCCTTCAGTGTCTAAACCAACACTAAATGTGTGAGACAGTAAATTACAGCATGTTTGACTGCACAGAGTGTATTTTAAAACCTGTCCACTATGAGTCACTAGAGTCTTTCCAGTCATGTAACTTTAGACTTTAGTGTGTGTGTGTGTTTGATGTCTAAAAACATTTGTCAGTATTGAAAGGGATTGTCAAGCCAAATATTAAGTCATCATTTACTCAACCTCATGTCATTCCAAACCTGTATGCATTTCTTTTTTCAGCAAAAACCAACATTTTGAAGAATCTTGGTCCCCAACAGTTTTGGTTCCCATTGATCCCATTGTATTTTTTGTCCATGCAATGGAAATCAATGGAACCCAAAAATGTTTGGTGACCAACATTCTTCAAAATATCTTCTTTTATGTTCCACTAAACAAAGAAAGTCATTTAAGTTCAGAACAACATAAGTGGAAGTAAAATGATGACAGAATTTAAATTTTGGGGTGGACTATCTCTTTAATCATGTTTCTTTGTGTATAACAGTTGTTGTTTGTGTTTTAACCATTGTAATAATGTCTTTTTATTGCATATTGATGTTGCATGCTGCCCCCATCATAACACAGAAACAGATGCAGGTAAATGCAGGTCTCTCTCTTTCTGTTTTAGACTGAAGGCAGGTGGTTTTATTATTTTTATCTTATTTAGCATCTTAACAGAACTGTGTGATCATCTTTCATCTGTCTTTGTGCTTGTTTCCACTCTCTGATGTCGAACGCCAGAATGAAAATGTTTGTTCTCTTTGATCATCAATCCAGGAGATGAAAGTTTCTTCTTGTTCTCTGGACACTTGACTACCTATTGTAGTTCACCATAATGTGACAGATGTTTTGTGATAACACTGCTTTTCTTTTGTGAATGTGGCTCTCTAACCCCTCAGCGGGCCGAAAGCAGTTTGCCAGGCATGAGTGGGCACAAAAAGCAGCGTATCTCCTGGGCTGCACGCTGGAAGAGCTGTCGTCCGGCATCTTTAAAACACAGGGCAAGGGCAGTCTTCCCCGCTCCTCAAGTGTCCGGCAGAGTACGGATGACACAGATAGCTCAGGTAATGTTTTTTTCATAACATTCTTAAATATGTGATAAATGCTTCCCTATTTTATGTCTAAAAAAAATGTTTTTGTCTGTGTTTCAGTGTCTAAAGCAACAGCAGCTGAGTGTTTGGAGTTCATGGCGTCTGGTTTATATTCTGAGCTTTTCACACTCGTCATCTCTCTCATTAACAGGTAATCGGTAACCGGTGATTACCTAGAGCAACATGATTTATTGAATAAGAGATGCATTCTGATATCTTCTTCTACTTTCAGAGCGCTGAAGTCCAGTCAGCATTCTCTCTGTTCTCTGCTGATTGTGGACACACCAGGGTTCCAGAACCCTCATCAGGTGAAGAACCAGCGTGGGGCCACGTTTGAGGAGCTCTGCCATAATTACGCTCAGGAACGTCTGCAGACCCTGTTCCAGGAGCGAACATTCGTAAAGGAACTGGAGCGTTACAAAGAGGTGCACAAAACACCCATAACCAACATCTACAACTTTTTCTCACAATTATTATTAAAACACTAAATTATATAGCTGTTTGAGATTACCACCACATAATTTCCTTTTTTCCTTTTTTTATTAGCAGTTATTAGCAATTTGCCATTACTGGATGGGACAGTGGAGCTCCGAAATTTTACTACAACTAATTATAAAAAAATGCAGTAAAATGTATTGCAGGGGTTGTAAATGGCCCTTTCAAAACTTGAACTACTTTTAATTTCACATAGAATCTTGAAAAACAAAGTTTATGGCACAAGATGGTGCTAAAAATGGTCAAGGACGTCTGTGGCACCATACTTAGACAATTCATTTGTTAATCAATAATTATATTATGAATGTTAAATGTAAGTCTCTTTTATTATCAATCAACAATTTTGCTGCTTAATATTTTTATAGAAACTTTTTTAGGATTTTTGATGAAAAAAAAAATCCAGTTTGCATCTTTACAAATTATTTATTAATTTTAATAACTGAGAATCTGTCTTTCCATAGGAAAACATTGAGATCACATTGGATGACCTGGAGCCCAGCCCTTCTCGCTCAGTAGCTGTGGTTGATCAGTCCTCCAGTCAGACCCTGGTGAGACGCACTTCCTGAACAAGTCAAAACTGCTGATGTTTAAAGTTTGTGTGTCTGTGTGATTATTTTAATAAGAGCTCTGTGGATAATTACTTAATTTTACTTCCATCTAAGCGTTTGTGTTCATTACAAAAGATTTCACTTTTAAAGGCTGAAACTGGAAATGACAGAATGTCAATATAGGGCAAATTTAATCTTATATTAATAGTAATTAGTTGGCCGGTCACAGTTATATATACTGCAGTCTTTTTAAACCGTGTTTATAAGTATCAGAAAAGAAGAGAGAGATCTGAAGGAGAAGTGGGTGTGGAAAAGAAGCTACTATGATTATTTGACAGTGGATATTCATGTCTGTGTTTCAGGTACGTACTCTGTCCCGGACAGATGAGGCCAGAGGTCTGTTCTGGCTGATGGAGGAAGAGGTTTTGCAGCCGGGAGGGTCAGAGGAAACACTCCTGCAGCGACTCTTCAGTTACTACGGCCCAGCAGAGGGAGAGAGCACAGGTCACACACATATACATGCACAAACACCCAAACTCACACACTTACATTCTGCCCTAGACCAATTTATGCATTGTTTTTCTGCAGGTCACACAGTGGTGCTTAAAAGTGAAAACACACATCACTTCCTGCTCGGCCACAGTCACGGGACAGATTGGGTGGAATATGATACGCACGGATGGCTGAACCTAGCCAGGCTAAATCCCACCCCCCAGAACGCAGCCAATCTGCTGCAGAACTCCCAGAAGTAAGAACTACCCACAACCATTTGCACTTGTCACTTCAGTAAATCAGTCAAAAAACATAGTTTTTTAAATTCAAGAAGAATGACAAAATAAACTGACAGTTAAGACACCATATTAGGGACATGCCACCTTAAACTGATTTCATAAAAAAAAATATTTTACATCTGAAACTAAAACTGTCAGTGGGTGGTTGCAATTCACTTCCTTAATGAGTTGAGTGATTGAGTTATTCAAATGATTCTTTGAAACGCCAGATTCATTCAGTCATTCAGAATCAGTCATTAAACTGTTTTGTTCAAAATGCAGATTTATTCTGTAATAATGCACCACTATGCGTTGCTCAAAATAAATAAAAAATAAAATAATTAAAATATTGTGTGTAAAATCTAACTCAAAATGTTAACTTGTTTTTTTATTGATGTAACATTTTGTAATCGTGCTAATATTCAGGAAAACAGCAGTGTTTTGTTGCAAGTAACATATACTGTGTCAGCTCGTACATAGTTAAAACAATAAACATGTTATTATCGTAGAATATACATATTGCACACCCCTACATCAGACTCAAGTTTTCACTGGATGATCCTAACAGGAAGAGCATCAGCGGGATGTTTGTGGGCCGCTCCAGCAGTGCTGCGGTTTTGACCGGCTCCATAGCCGGACTGGAGGGCGTCTCTCAGCTCGCCATGCGTCGGGCCACCAGCATGAGGAAGACCTTCACCACAGGCATGGCAGCCGTCAAAAAAAAGTCTCTCTGTCTTCAGATTAAACTCCAAGTGGTGGGTTTTTGAGAGGGTCCTACACCAAATACTCATTGAAAATCTTTCTTTCATGAAATTGTTAAAATTCCCTATTAGTTCCAAAAAATGGCTAAAAAATACACATTGTGTATTTCTCTTTTGATCAGGATGCACTGTTGGACACCGTGCGCAGATCCAGGGTTCACTTTGTCCACTGTCTATTACCCCGAGCGGAGGTTCTGAGGGCAGCAGGGTCTCCAGAGGAGAGCTGTGATCCTGGACTCATGCAGATAGATGTGGCTTTGCTCAGGGCCCAGATCCGTGGCTTCAAGCTGCTGGACAGCTTGAGGATTTACAGACAAGGTGAGAAGAGAGACCGAAAGATCCAATCAAATAGATAAAATCAAGTCCTATTCGTTATTTCCTGCTGAATATCCGCATGTTTTTTGCAGGTTACCCAGACCACATGGTCTTTTCTGAGTTCAGAAGACGCTTTGACGTTTTGGCCCCTCACCTGACCAAGAAACTGGGACGAAACTACATCGTGAAGGATGAGAAACGAGTGAGTAGCTATTTAAGAGAATAATGAGCATGAAAATAATAGAACAAAAGCTTTAGAAATGACTGAAATGAAGTTTTGGACTCCTCTTGCTCTTGTGTGCCATGAATCCAAGACAGAATGAACTCTGGGTAATCAGGGTTATTGTGATGGCTTAATCAAGAAACCCCAGCTGGGTCTCTAACTTGAATCAATACGCAGAGCAGACAGGAAAAATATAGTAATTGCTCTGGGCTTTAGTGCTTACTAAATGCCCAAATGTACTGTAATTATCAGCTAGAAAAATGTCTCCGTTCAGGGGTCTCCTAATCTCGTTTTGGCCCTGTGATTAGCCGAGGGGAAAGGAGAGTTATATACAAAACCTTTGCACTGTGGCCCTGGGCATGTACACAGCAGACAGGGTCCAAAATGAATACTCACCAAGTGCCAAATGCAAGTAAAAATTAGCTTTGCCAAGTAAATAAAATTGAGTTATTCATGAGTTGAATGGAAGCTTATGTAGGAAAAGTAGCATAATACATAATGGGAGATATAAAATTGTAATTATGAGAAATGAGGCCACAATATACTGTGAATATGAGATATAGTTGTAATTGTGAGATGTAAAATCACAATTATGACCAATTTAGACACAATTGTGAGATATAAAGTCATATTGAGAGATATATATGTCAAACTGTGAGATACAGTTGCAATGATGAGATAAAAATCACAATTATGAGAAGTTGTCACATTGTGAAAAATCATATTTTGAGAAACTGTAGGATAAAATTGCAGTTATGATAAATGAGGTTGCAATTGAGATATAGTCATATTGTGAGATATAAGTCATATAGGAGGATATAACATTAAATTGTGAGATATAGTCACAATGGTGAGATATAAAATCACAATTATGAGAAAATAAAGTCGCAATTGGGAGATATAAAGTCATACTGTGAAATATAAAATCATTGGGAGATTCAGAAGAAATAAATTCACTATTATATTTTATTTTTTACTCTGACCTATGCTGTAAATAATAAACAGCTAAATAATCACATTGTCCCTAACCCTAAGACTTTAATAAAAAATAAAGCAAAATAAAGTTACATGGCCAGTTTGAAATATTAATTGCTGTTAAATTAACAGGTATAGCTAAAAAAATTCAGAAAATTTCAGAAATTTTTGTATGCGTTTTTTTCAGGTGTTTTTTCGTATTTGTCATCCTTTCCTATCAAAATGCTTGCTACGGATGCGAAAACGCAGAAAATCGAACCTGATCCGAATCCAGAGGCAGTGTGTAAATGTGATTGACACAACTTGAGGTCGTATTTATTTTTTAACGTGCGAAAATTTTGGACTCAGTGTGCAATGACCTTTCAAAGAATACAGAAAGATGACCATCCTCTTTTTGTGACACAGCAGAGAAGGTCAGTCGTGTTTCAAGTCCCAGAGGAAGTTGAAACGATGCAAAATTGGAAATCTAGAGAGACACAGAGAGAAAGAAAAAGACAGAGGGAGGTAGAACCGTGTCTCAGAGGAAAGGTTTTTGTGAAGTGATTCGAACAATGGCCCTTTGGTTGTCAGGGGCCAGCGCCCCCTTTAGTGCTGTAATCTAGATGGGCCCTTTCAGATAGATCGAGTTCTCAAGACCTTTCCGCATGAGAAAGACAGTGTCAGAGTCACGGTGAGGGCTGATGGTCGTCTGGACAGTTTGGGGACTGTACGGTAGAGAATAACCAGTGTGTGTGTGTGTCCAGTAGGCCTACACAGGGGTCAGCAGTGTTTTTGTAATGTACACTGTGTGAACTAGACATGACAGTTTGTTTGTCATTGCAGGCAGTAGAGGAACTTTTGGAGTCTTTGGAATTGGAGAAGAGCAGCTATCACATGGGCCTGAGCAGGGTGAGTAACACACACACACACACACACACACACACAAGTTACTATTCATTTTACCACTTCGGAAGCGTCAAAGGATGCAGGTGAGTCAAATTTTGAATTGAATGCAGCAGATATGTCATCTGTATGTTTTTCTGTCTACTACTGCGTGGTCCGTCAGCTGAACGCAAGAAACTCTTATCTCAGCGTGAGCTACTTTGTTTGTTTGTGTCTTTCCTGGTTCTTCATGCCGTCCTAATCACTGTGAACAGACGCTGGCGCTCAACAGTTTAATCCCATCAGCTGGAAGACCACGGCGAGCCAAAAAAAAAAAAAAGGGCGGCGTGTATAAACAAGCCCCGCCTGGCGCCTTCCCAGAAGAATGGAGATTTATTGGACCGTATTATCAGTTGGAATAGTTAGTAATTATTTTGTGGCAGCTGCAATTGGCGTCAAGGTTTGCGAAGGCTGAACTGCGCTCAGAAATGGATTACAATGTCAGGGGCCCTTCATGAAAGATTCGAGGAACAAAACACTGATTTACAACTCCACCAACATCTCCTGTCAGTTCTGCTTAACTTGTGCTGTTACGATTGCTCGCAATGAAAAATCAACCAAATATGCATTAGATCGATATGGATTCACTTGGGTCATTCAGATTGCTGTGGTCAGATGTTCAGTTTTTGAACATGATGCCAAATAAATGCATACGTGTAATAACATTTCAGATTTTTTAAATTTTTGCTCTCTTCAAACCCTTAGGTTCTTTATATCTAGTTTAACATTCATCGACTGATTGCCGTTTACACCTGCTGTTTCACAAATGCATGTCTTATAATTATAGTTCATCTGATTTCATGACTACATGCATCAGATCAGATGGTTGTTAATACCAGTCGGTTAAAAACGAAAGGATAAAAGCATATGCTATGAATACATGCAAATTAAAATTGTACTTTATAATAAAAAATATATATAAAAAATAAACATTAAAAACCAAATTATAATAAATAAAATGTTATATATATATATATAATAAAAATACTGATTAATAAATATTTATTTCTTTGATGAATTACAAATAGAGGAATACTGATACTGTAGTGTAAAGAAAAGCTCTATTTCAGTTTAAATTGCAATTGATACTGTAACATTCTGGTAATTAATTATAAAAAAAAAACATCCATGTGCTTATGAACCTTAAAATGTTGCCTCTGTTTAAAAATATGACTCTCTATAAGTTTATTTGTGTCTCTTTGATTCTACTCTGACATTTTGAGACCATAATAATATGCACTTTTAACATGCTCTCTTTGCTGCTGTCACAACTATGTTTGTGTGTGTGTGTGTGTGTGTGTGTGTGTCTGTTAGGTGTTCTTCAGGGCTGGAACAGTGGCTAAACTAGAGGGACAGAGGGATGAACACACCAGACAGAACATCACGCTGTTCCAGGCCGCCTGCAGGGGCTTTTTGTCTCGACAGGCCTTCAAAAAGAGGAAGGTAAAGTCAATTTTCCATTTTGCTTCAGCTGAAATTGCAATGTCAGTCAATCAGAATCTCAACATTTATTTCTCTTACACTACCGTTCAAATGTTTGGGATCAGTAAGTTTTCTTTTTGTTTAATAGTTTTTTTCTTTTTTTCTCTTATGCTCACCAAGGCTGCATTTATTTGATTAAAAATACAGTAAAAAGAGTGATGTTGTGAAATATTATTACAGTTTAAAATAACTGTCTATTTTTATATATTTTAAAATGTAACTTTTTCCTGTGATGACAAAGCAATTTTCAGCAGCCATTACTCCATTCATTCATTCATTCTCATATGCTGATTTTTTCTTAATATTGCTGATTAATATTAATATTTTTGTGGAAACATGATACATTTTTTATCAAATGCTTCGATGAATAGAACGTTTAAAAACAGCACCTTTATTGTCAACCCAATGCATCCTTGCTGAATGAAAGTATTAATTTCCTTCAAAAAAAAAAAAATCTTACCCAAACTTTTCAGCTGTAGAATATATCAGTCCGTTTTAAGAGCAAAATACATACATTAATGCGCAGCATTGAGCAAGTGAGTATTTATGGAGGTGACTAGGTTTTATTTAAGCTGAAGCTAGTAATTTCTGCAACACTAGTGTCACCGAGCAGAACTGCAGACAAAAAAACTACCCCCGTTTCCAATTGGTCAGCCAAACACATAGATCTGCCCCAAACTCACTCCATTGGTTGAGCCATTGCTGCTGTTGTTGTGCAGCTCAAACAAACTGAAAATGTCTTGAAAGCACCACAGAATAAGTTTTTTTTTACACGTTTTGAGGGAATTCACCTACAAATGACTTAGCTGTCTCTGCATATTAAACTGCAGAAAGTATTTTAACACAGGGGAAAAAACACACTTCTGCTTTAAGTGCTTTCCCGTTTAGTCTCTGTAGAATTAGAAGATCTTAAATTAATAAAAGCTCCTCTGAACACTTTCAGATCACGGCATGCAGTCAGGCTTCTGAGTAAAATCCTCTCAATTCCTCATAATGTGAATTTAATTAATTCCAATCGGATTTACAGTTTTGGTTTGCAAGTCTTTCTGTACTTTTTCAAAAATGTCATATCAAAGTCATACTGTGGCTTTCATGTTTGTGTTTGCAACGGAACATTAATCATTTCATGCCGCGCAGTTAATTCAACTGTCATGTCATTCACAGATGGAGATCTGTATCATCAGCCTGATGATTAAAGGAATAGTTCAGTCAAAATGAATATTCTGTCATCATTAACTCATCCTCATGTCACTCAAAACCTCTATGGCTTTTTTTTACCCTAAAACACAAAAATGGGCCATTCTATTCATTATAATGAAAATGAATGAAAACTAGGGCTACATAAAAGTTTTCATTTTCCTGTAAACGTTCAGTTTAAATAATCTAAAACAAATCTCTCTGTCTCTCAGATCCAGGATTTGGCCATCCGTTGTGTCCAGAAGAACATCAAGAAGAATCATGGTGTGAAGGACTGGCCCTGGTGGAAGCTCTTCACCACCGTACGACCTCTAGTAGAGGTTCAGCTCACCGAAGAACAGATTCGAGGAAAAGACGTTAGTCTTTCCATCTTACTCTTTATTTCATGCCCTGGTTTGCTCGCTATGCAAAGCTTCTGTCAGTTTACAGTAGAGCTTGAAGGGTTATCTGTGTGTGTGGATGCGTTTGCCGTAAAGATGACAGGATCTGAGGGCTTTTGTTGCATCAGCGTTAGAGCCGAGACTTCTCTTTGATTCCTGCTGCCATCAAATCCCAATCCCAGCTCAAAGCATTCGCTTTAGAAATGCAACATTGCCGTCTGGCCCCTTCCTGAACTCACCTGAAGGCAGAAGATCTCACTTGATCAAAAGAACATCAGATCATATATTATAAGCTCAACAAGCCTCAGGCCAAAGATTGTTATGTTCTTATCTAAATATTCAGTATTGTCTTTCGATGGCGATAAAAGTTTTGTTTTGACTTATAGGAGGAGATCATCCATCTGAAGTTGAAGCTGGAGAAGGTGGAGAAGGAAAGAAATGAGCTACGGCTGACCTCGGATCGTCTGGAGAGCAGAGTAAGAGATCCAAGCATCTTATTTAAAAAAATTTTTTCTCGTTTTTGCTGTCTTGCTTGGCTCGTTCAAGAAAACAAGAGAGAAAATGAGAACGCAAAGGGTGTTATTTTTGAGTTAGAACGAGTGTCTCCACAAGTAAAGACAATAAATTAATTAAGTGGTGTCTAAATGAAAATATGCCTCCACCATATTAGAAAAACAAGGACATATGTGTGTTTATGTAGATCACAGAGCTGACGGCAGAGCTTTCAGATGAGAGAAACTCTGCGGAGTCGACGTCCCAGCTGCTGGAGACAGAAACAAGCGAGAGATTGCGTTTGGAGAAGGACATGAAGGACATGCAGGTACATGAACTCCATCAGTCCTGCTTCAGTCTTTATTAAACAGTGATGGAGAGTAACTAAATGAAAAATAGCCGCTAGGTGAACTATTTAATTAACATAATGCAGTAAATTAATATGGTTTAGTTTAAAAAACACTGCATCACTATATTTTGTCACATTATATTGCATGTGCAGTTTTTCTTCCAAGGAAACTCAAACACATTCAACTAAAATGTCTCTCACATGTAGAGTTGGGAAGTCTGATTCATATTAGCAAATTGGTTAATTCAGACAAAGTATGAATTTGGGTTTAAATGATAGAAATTGTAAATATTTACATTTTACCAGGAAAAAAGATAACATTTTATGCTTTTTATGCAATATTTAGTTTAAAAAAATGCTGTTTAGTAACACTTCAAAATATTTAGTTAAATGTTTTTAATGTAAATAATATGGCATCTTCATTTTAGTATCTTGCAGTGTAGTGTATGTGTTTATAAATGTAGATTTACTGTATTTTAACTATTTTAAACTATTTTAAGTAGTTTGTGTCATGGATTGAATAAAAGTTGTGGTGAAAGTGTGTTGGGGAGATTTTTATACTTTATATAAACTTTCTTTTATAGTCTGTGAAAGTTGTGGTAGGAGTGAATTTGTGAGTGGGCTGCCGTAGAACATGTCTTTTGGTTTTCTTTTTCTGAAACTTAGGTGAAGTTTGACACGGTGAAGAAACAGATGGAGTCCATGGAGATGGAGATCATGGAGGCCAGACTCCTCCAAGCATCAGAACTCAACGGCGAGATGGACAATGATGGCGATGATTCTGGTAAAAAAAAAAAAAACAATCAGACAGCACTTGAAGCTGATTATGAAAATGCTTTATTTTGATTAGAACATAGCATTTTTTAGCCGCTGGGATGGAAAGAGGACCGGATTGGTCAAAAACTGCTCTACACACACACACACACACACACACACACACACACACACACACACACACACACACACACACACACACAAACAGCTCAACAAAACAACTCAGGAAAAATCTGTCTGTCTCTGTGTGTTTGTGCATGTCAGGAGGTGAGTGGAGGCTGAAATATGAACGTGCCATCAGAGACACAGAATTCACAAAGAAAAAACTCCAGCAGGAGATGGATGACAAGGTGGAGACAGAACAACAGAACAAGAGACACTTGGAGAGAAAAGTTAGTATAGCACAGTAAACACATACACAGAGTGCACATATACTAGGCCTGCTAACAAACTTCACCTTCCTGTCTCTCTGTGTAGTTAGCGGACTTGCAGGCTGACCACGAGGAGTCCCAGCGATCAGTCCAGCAGCTGAAGAAGAAATGCCAGCGGCTGGCAGCTGAACTGCAAGACACCAAACTGCACTTGGAAAATCAAGAGGGACGCAACCATGAGCTGGAGAGAAAGCAGAGGAAGTAAGAGCCAATCATACACACACACATATCTCAGTCTGTGTCTTCAGTCTCCTGCCTGGTCACCTGCTGTGGTCTGATTATAGAGATTTCTGATTATTGTTTACTCTGTGGTTGTTTGGGCCATATATTTACTGTTTGATTGTTTGGGCTGTTTGTTTAAAATTTGACGTGTTTGTTTACTGTTGTTGACTGTTTTAGTGGTTTGTTTACGTTATTGTTTGGGCTGTTCATTTACTCATTGTTTAATCATACAGTTCATTCAATAATACAGTTCAGTAAACAATTTGTTATTTGATTACTATATGATTGTTTGGGCTCTTTCTTCACTGTTTGATTGTTTGCTGTGTGTTGTTTAAGTTGTTTGTTTAATTACTTAATTACTGTCTTTTGTTTGTTGTTTAGTTAAACTGTTTAGGCTGTTCATTTACTGGCTCACTACTGTCTTGTGTTTATCATTTAGTTGTTTAAGCTGTTTGTTTACTGTCTGATTACTGTCTTTTGTTTGTTGTTTAGTGTTTAGTTTTTTGTCAGTTCGTTTACTTTCTGATTAGCTGGGCTGTTAATTTATAGTTTGGGCTGTTTGTTTACTTGTTTATTTCTAGACATTTAAATTTCTTTAATGTTTGGTTGTTTGTTGTTTAAGCTGTTTGTTTATTGTCTGATTGTTTGGGCTGTTTATTTACTGTTTGAATGTTTTATTATTTATTTACTGTCTGATTGTTTAAGCTTGGGGTTGGATTTGTTTTTTGCTGGATTGTTTTTTGTGTGTGTGTGTGTGTGTGTGTTTGGTATTTGGCTGATGTTGCTCATAACTAAAAAACTTAGCACATCAGACTTAGAGCTGGAGCTAAATCTCAACATACTTGACAATTCATGAGTCAATTCAAACACAGATTAACATTTCATGATCTGAAAATCTACAAAAACAGAAGCAGATGAGGAAATGTTTGCTCGAGTGCCTACAGACAAAAAGTTCTGTTTGGTAGTTTATGTCCATGAGCACATTATCATGTTGGTCTTGTCATACTGTGGTTGAAATTACACATCTCAAAACCTATCTATCTTCTGAATTTTCTGGTAGGTTTGATGTGGAGAAGAACCAGTTTCACGAGGAACTACAGAAAGAGAGGAACCAGCGGGAGAAACTGGGCAGAGAGAGAGATATGCTAACTGGCGAGGTGTTTACAATCAGACAGCAGCTACAGGTGAGACTAAAGATAGAAGAGTGTGTGTGTTGCTCTCTCTCGCATCCTTAAGCAAGAAAGTAAACTTCAGGTTTCTGTAGTAAGTCTATGGTAAGCTGCTAATGACAAATTCATAATTTAACAAACAGGAGAAGGATACAGAGCTGTGTACGGTCAGTCTGAAAGTAGAGCAGCTGGAATCCGAGCTCCAGGATCTCTCCTCTCAGGAGTCAAAAGACGAGGCATCACTCGCAAAGGTTAAGAAGCAACTGCGTGATCTGGAAGCAAAGGTCAAAGATCAAGAGGAGGAGCTTGATGAACAGGCTGGAACCATTCAGATGCTGGAACAGGTACAAGCTAAAAACATCCAAATCAAAGATGGATAGTGACTCTGAATTATGCTATGTTCTGTTCAGAGCCATTGTTATTGTTAACCAAAACTAAAACAATTAAAAATCATTTTCATTCATGGAAACATAGAAGCTGAAATAAAGTAAAATTAGATGAAAATCTAACTGGAAAGAAGCTGAAACTGAAAAGTAAAACTGAAATAATTATAAAATTAAATAGAAATATTTAAAAAAAAATATTAAAAAACAATGAAATTACTAAAACCTGAACTAAAATTAAAACTGAAAATAAAAGCTAATTTAATATATTAATAAATAATGTAAATAATATTAAAATAACATTGTTCATTTCAGAAAAGTAAAAGGATATTATCAACAGTTAACCTTATCTGATCTGTGTGTGTTATTTAGGCTAAACTCCGTTTGGAAATGGAGATGGAGAGACTGAGACAAACGCATTCTAAAGAGCTGGAAAGTAAAGATGAGGAAGTGGAGGACATCAGACTGTCCTGCAGTAAGAAGGTGAACAAACATAATCTAAACACTCTGTCATGGGTTCAAATCACACAATTTGAGACCTCCATGTTTCCTAATGGCACTTTTGAAATGTGTGTGTAGCTGAAGCAAATGGAAGTGCAGTTAGAGGAGGAATATGATGATAAACAGAGAGTCCTAAAGGAAAAGAGAGACTTGGAGTCCAAACTGATGATGGCACAGGAACAGGTACTAACAACAGAACACAAACATCGCAGACAGCATACAATACTCAAGAAAGTATAACACAATATAACACCATATAACAGGTTGGTCAGAGGGATATAGAGACAGAGAAACGTCTCAGGAAGGATCTGAAGCGCACAAAAGTTCTTCTGGCTGATGCGCAGATGATGCTGGACCACCTAAAAAGTAATGTGCCCAGCAAAAGAGAGATCACTGCACTCAAAAATAAGGTACAATCGCAATCAGAGCAGTAGAAATGACAATTAATGGGAATAGAATAGGATTAATTGCTTCATGTGAGCGTATGTGTGTGTATGTTGTATCTGGTGTAGTTGGAGGAGTCAGAGTTTGCCTGCGCAGCCGCAGTTAAAGCACGCAAGTCTATGGAGCTGGAAATTGAAGACCTTCATATCCAGATGGACGACATTACCAAAGCCAAGATGGCTGTGAGTCATATTCTATTTTATTTGGAAACAGTTCTGTGGTCATAAACAGGACAAGTTTGAATGTTTTTTAATATGTGACCCTGGACCACAAAACCAGTCTTAAGTCGCTGGGGGTATATTTGTAGCAATAACCAAAAATACATTGTACGGGTCAAAATTATTGATTTTTCTTTTATGCCAAAAATAATTATGATATTAAGTAAAGATCATGTTCCATGAAGAAATTTTGTACATTTCCTACTGTAAATATATCAAAACATAATTTTTGATTTGAAACATGCATTGCTACGAACTTCATTTGGACATCTTTAAAAGCAATTTTCTCAATATTTTGATTTTTTTCCCTATCAGATTCCAGATTTTCAAATAGTTGTATCTCGGCCAAATATTGTCCTATCCTAACAAACCATACATCAATGGAAAGCTTAATTATTCAGCTTTCAGACAATGTATAAATCTCAGTTTCAAAAAATAGACACTTATGACTGGTTTTGTGGTCCAGGGTCACATATGTTTGTTCAAACAGAGAGTGCATTTATTTATATATGTTTGTTTGGGCTCTTTCTTTGCTGTTTGCTTGTTTGTTTTTAGAGTGTTTGTTTTCTTTATTGTTTGTCCTTTAGTTGTTTAACATGTTTGTTTACTGATTACTGTCTTTTGTTTGCTGTTTACTCGTTTAAGCTGTTTGTTTACTTTCTGATTGTTTGGGGTGTTTGTTTACTGTTTGATTGTTTTATTAGTTTTGTTCGTTTTGTTTCAACAAGTTCATTTGTTACAACATTTATGACCTTTTCAACTCTAAAAATATTGAGGAATTAACCCACATTTTCAGATATTTCACAAGTTTCAATTCCTCCAGATACTGAGCAGAAATTGTTTGGTTAATTATTATAGACAACAGAATGCGAGTCATTAACACCTCCTTTAGAAATTTACACAGGACAGAATGTGCCATTTAAAACGTGATTTACTACTTTTGAAAATTTCAATTTGTCCACCAGATTCGTTAGAGCTTTTGTGGGGAAATATGTTAGTTTTGAGGCAAAATTCATGTTTTGAATTGAATAGAGCAGTAAATGTGTCAAGATTCATTCAAACTGCTGGGTAAAGAGAAATAAGGTGCTTACAGTTCAATCATTTTCCTGCTCAGGCTGATGGAAAAAAACATTTAGAATATATTCCAGAGGGAAAAATTTAAACCTCCAGAGTCAGATAAAGAAACCCTGAATCATGGTGTCGTAACCAAGCATGACGCGATAAAGCGTTAAATCCTGTCTCTTCCATGTTTATCTGAGTTTTTGTCCTAACCGACTGTGACTGTGACAGCCGACAAGACATTTTGACAGTTGCTTGGTTTTTATTCCTGCAGCGTCATGCTGTCTGGCTCCACCTACAGTGAAATCTCACTGACACAAATCCTGATTCACATGAAATTTTATATCTTAAATATATTCCGATTTTGTCACTTTACATTTTACCTCGCTGAAGACAGAAAAAAAAAGGATGGAGATAAAATGAAAATCAGTGCAGCTATTCTTCTCTGATTCCTCCCCCATTCACATTACAGGCTCTTTCAGGACTCCAAAAATATGGTACTCAGATTTAAATGGTTCACTTGTGGTTTGCTTTTGATTTATTATTTATGAGGAAGAGGAGATGATGTCAAATAGAAGAGTTTAAGGGTATAATCTCCTCATCACAGCCTCAACCAGAAATATGCAATTACTGTGTAATGACAGTGTTTTAGACCCACTCTGAAATGCTACTCTAAACTCTTACTCTAAAATGGCAGAAACATAGTTTTAAAACACTGAAGGCTGCTGTGACTATATTATGGGAAGTGATCCGTTATTAAAAGTTATGTTTTTTGGGGAGGGGGGGAGTTCTCTAGACAGTTTAGTTCTGAAAGGGTCATGGAGAATAAAGTGCAACTATTAGATATGTAATAAACAGGTTTGGTAGCTTTCAAAAGAACTGAGAAAACATATTTTGTTGTTGATGTCAAACTCTGTGCATCCAATCAAACTCTGCAGTATTTTGGTGTGGTATTGATCTGTCACATGGTAGAAGCTGCCAAATCAGACAGATGCAAACAGGGACAGGTTGCGTGGCATTTCCTCATCCTCGAAAACCATGACTAAAACTATTCAAGGTACTCATTCAACCCTGTCTGTTCTGTCTCCCTCAGTTGGAGGAGCAGATAAGTCGTCTGCAGAGAGAGAAGAACGACCTGCAGTCTCGCTTTGAGGAGGATCAGGAGGACATGAATGAACTCATGAAGAAACACAAAGCTGCTGTGGCTCAGGTGACCTCATATATATGTGTGTATATATATATATAGTACCATATATAGTACAAAAGTTTGGAGTTGGAGTTGGATTTTTTTTTCTCAAGAAATTAATACTTGTATTCAACAAGGATGCATTAAATTGATCAAAATTAACATTTATAATGCTACATAAGATAATGCTGATATATACATAAAATATATATTTATATATATGTATACAGTGCCCTCCACTAATATTGGCACCCTTGGTAAATATGAGCAAAGGCGGCTGTGAAAATAAATCTGCATTGTTTATCTTTTTTATCTTTTATTCAAAAAATTCACAAAATTCCAACCTATCATTGAAGTAAAACAATTGAAAGTGGGGTGAAAATCTCATTGTGAAATAAATGCTTTTTCTAGTTCATGTTGGCCACAATTATTGGCACTCAATTATTGCAACGTAATTTTTCCCAGGGTAACAGCTCTGAGTTTTCTCCTATAATGCCTGAAGAGTTTGGAGAACATCTGACAAGAGATCAGAGACCATTTTCTTCATCCAGAATCTCTCCAGATCCTTCAGATTCACTGCTTCTTCTCTTCAGTTCACCTCTCTCATTTTCTACAGGGTTCAAGTCAGAGGACTGGGACAGCCATGGTAAAAGATTCATTTTGTGCTCAGTGACCCATTTTTGTGTTGATTTTGATGTTTGTTTTGGATCGTTGTCTTGGTGGAAGATCCAAACATGGCCCATTATAAGATTTGATTTTTTATCTGTTGGTATTTGATCGAATTCATGATTCTATGCATCTAAACAAGATGTCCAGGACCTCCAGCAGAAATATAGGCCCACAACATTAAAGATCCAGCAGTGTATTTAACCATGGACATGGGGTACTTTTTATCCCTGTTTGTACTAAACTCATCTGGTGGGTTTGCTGCCAAAAAGCTCTTTTTCCAGTTTCATCTGACCATAGAAGCCAGTGTCATTTGAAGTTCCAGTCGTGTCTGATAACTGAATATGCTGGAGATTGTTTTTGGATGAGCTAGGAGAATTTTTCTTGAAGCTCTCTGGAACATCATGTGGTGATGTAGGGGCTGTTTGACAATTTTTTTCTTAGGTTTCTGACCCCGAGACTCAACTAATCTCTGCAGTTTTCCAGCTGTGGTCCTTGGAGAGTCTTTAGCCGCTCAAACTCTCCTTCTCAGCATGCATTAGGACGATATAGACACATGTCCTCTTCCAGGCAGATTCATAACATCTTTAGTTGATAGGAACCTCTTAATTATTCCCCTGATGGTGAAAATGAGGATTTTCAATGCTTTAACTCTTTTCTTACAGCCACTTTCTATTTTGTGAAGCTCAACAATCTTGCTCTGCACATCAGAACTATATTCTTAGGTTTTGCTCCTTGTGATGGACGATTAAGGGAATTTGGGCTTTATGTTCCTCTTATTTATATTTCTGTGGAACAGAAGTCATGGCTGGACAATTTCATGCTCTTAGTCACCCTGGTGTGCTAAAAAAAGTAAATATGAATGGGAATATACTTCAGAGATATTTTACTCATAAGAATTTCTAGGGGTGCCAATAATTGTGGCCAACATTCATTGGAGAAAAACATTTATTTCATCATAAAATTTTCTCCCCACTTTCAATTGTTTTACTTCAATGATAGGTTAGAATTTTGTGAATTTTTTGAGTGAAAGATCAAATGGATAAACAATGCAGATTTATTTTCACAGCCGCCTTTGCTCATATTTACCAAGGGTGCCAATATTAGTGGAGGGCACTGTATATCAGCATTATATCAGCTTTAAAAAAAATGTAAATACTACTAACACAGATTAAGAGTTAAAATTAACTGTATGTATGATATGTGTGTAGTCCACAAGGGATCTGGCACAGATCAATGACCTACAGGCCCTGGTGGAGGAGGCCATGAAAGAAAAACAAGAGATCCAGGACAAGGTACCATAAAATCACCCAAATGCACTAAAAATTCTTTGCAGGAGCCCGAAATTGCCTTCTGTCAGCTCAATCATTATGTTCTACAGTACATAGTGGATTTGTAGATGGTTAGAGCCCATGCAGTGAGAGAGGTGCAGAGGGCTGGCCGAATGTGGTCTGAAACATGAGTCAGTCTTAAACATGACCTCAGAGTGACCTGTGTGTTTTTATTTTTTTGGCAGCTCCACTCCCTGCAGTCACAGCTTGAATTTCAGGAACAGTCTATGGTGGAGAAATCGCTGGTCAGCCGTCAGGAAGCCAAAATCCGTGAACTAGACACCAAACTAGAATATGAGAGGACCCAGACCAAACGTCTGGAGGTGAGTCTTGTGACGCTCATACTGCATGGCATTCATACTGCATTCAGTCATTTTATTTCATTTTGTATTTTAGTTGTAAATTTCAATTTAGTTTTAGTTTGATTTAATGTTTTTATTTTATTCCATACATAATTCTTTTAGTGAACTGGGTGCTGAACCAACATCCATGGTGCATGCAGATAAACAACTCCATCAGTGGCCACAATTCATTTACAGTGAATTGCTTCAGTGTGTTTCTGTCTTTTTCATGAGCTCTTATCTTTGGCTTTTCCATCTGTCCATGTTCGTCCTCCAGTCTCTTGTAACACGGCTGAAGGAAAACCTGGAGAAGATGACTGAGGAACGAGACCAGCGTATCGGCAGCGAAAACCGGGAGAAGGATCAGAACAAGCGTATGCAACGACAGATCCGCGACATAAAGGAGGAGATGACTGAACTGTCTAAGAAAGAGGCAGAAGCCAGTCGCAAAAAACATGAGCTGGTGAGTTCCAGAGCGCCCCTGCTGGATGGAGAATCTCTTGGCATCGCTATAGCAACTATAATGAAGGGAAACTGCCACAATGGATCTTTTATGAAAAGTGACATAGTTCTTGCATAGTAACCATAGCTTAACTGTGGTATTGTAGTAAGGCCACTGGTTAAACCATAGATGGCTTCTCAGGTAAATGTAATGGTACTGCATAAAACACAATATGGTTGCTGTAGCAAAACCGTGGTCATTTTTTCATAACTTTGGTTGGACTTTAAACAGGAAATGGATATTGAAAGTCTGGAAGCAGCCAATCAGAGCTTACAAGCAGATTTGAAGTTGGCCTTTAAGCGGATTGGGGACCTGCAGGCTGCTATGGAAGATGAAATGGAGACGGATGATGATGATGATGACCTCATCAACAGGTATCCTGTCAGTGCCACTGTTTCCATGGCAACAATTCTCTGAAGTTGATCAGGATGACCACTGCATGTTCCTATCGTTTACATAGACCCCTTTTAAGTTCTTTTGCTTTTCTTCCTCTTCTTTTGTTTCTTGTCTCCAATTTTTTTTGAATGTGATCAACTACTTATTTCCCTTTTCCCCCTTTATTTCCATCTATTTTTATTTTATTTTTGACAGTTTACAAGACATGGTGACAAAGTATCAGAAAAGAAAGAACAAAACGTGAGGACACTAAGTGGTGTTTGTTTCTCGTCTGTTGATTTGAGTTTATAATGCTGTTCATTTTAAGAACATGTGAAAATGCTGTTGTATTACACTGCAGTCCAACAAACCGTGATAAGTCTTACATGGCAAGTATTATTTTCAGCTGAAATGAGAAGAATTATTCATCCAATAACTAACTGGATAATACAGCAGCATTTTCCTGTCTTCATGAGCATGTGCTGCAGGTTTAACAATATCATTATGTGTTGCTCATCTGTTTTTTCTACTCATCATTACACCAGCCATCTTTTCATCAGAGCCATTTATACACTCAGGAAAATATGAAAATATCAAATTTAAACATTGAAAAACACAGAGAAGCCAATTTGAAATTAATCCCACCACTAAACCCGTTTTCACTCTGTGTTTGTTTGAAAATCCAAATTAATGTATTAAGTTTCTAGAGTTCTGTGAAGAGTGAGTTCTATGAATTCCTAGTGCATCTTGCTACTTAACTGTGCTTAGCAAGTTGTGATATGTTCATGTTTGTTGTTGTGCAAGTGTAACTGCTTGGATTCAGGAAGGGAAAATCAATTGCATTCGGTTGATTTGCTGTAATTGGATGGAACTGCGATATGCAACCAACAGAAGCAGATTGTCACAGTCGATTAGCGTTTAAATGTGAGCTGTGTGTGTGCTTAAGCTTTAAATTGTGTGTGACAGTAAGTTGAAATTCTCCAGAAGCATAAATACTCTGTACTCATGGCATCCTGATTGTGTGTCTGTGCAATTTTTGCACACAGATTTATACTTGTATAAGCTTTTGTGTATATTCTTAAAATCAGAGCCTGATATAAACTGTAATAGTAACTGCAAAGGCTTATGGAAATCATATAACGTGCCACTGCGTTTGCAGAGAGAATGAAGTAAAATATCTGCCTTCAGTGTTATTGTGGAACAGATTGAAATCCTCTTTTCCCCTGTTTGTTTTATTGAAACCACGTGTTGTTTTGGCGCTAACCACTAACTGAAGTATCGTAACCCTCTTGCCTTGACCAGCCAAAATGACCTTTATGTCAGCTTTATGTCATATTTTATTGAGCTTCTCTTCTTGGCAGTGGAGATGAATCGGATATGGACTCTGAGGTGGAGGACCGCGTGGATGGGGTGAAGTCATTGCTCTCCAAGAGCAAAGGATCCGCCAAGACACTCTCTGATGAGGACACCCAGAAGACCACCAGGTCAGTGTGGAACCCCTTTAGTTGCATTTTGAAGTTTCATTTCAAAGACTGAGATCAATTTATGATCCCCAGAGCTGGAGAAATTAAACCACACTTAATGGTGTTGTGGAACTGGTGACTAAATTATGACTTTGTTTACATTTAATATACGGTCTTTTTTCTGATTTTTGATTTTGAACCCGCTTCAAGCTAAACAAGAATACATATTTAACAGATGCATATTTAATCTACAGTGTTTCATGTAATCCTCCATAAGTTTTCTGTGGAAAGCTGATTGAACAATTGTTCAAAGAGTATAGGCAGCTTTTGTAGCTAAATTTACAGGGTAAGAACATTGGGGGCGCTACTGATGTGGTTTATCAGAGTACCAGCCAAGACTTACATATGTTCTCTCCATCTGTGAGAAGTGCTAATAAGCTCAAGACAGCATTTGATGGTGTTGGATTCATGACTGTCTCACCAGGAGCTGCTGTTACTGTTCTGTGTTCAGTAGTATTAGTATGGTGCAGTTACATAACTGCCATTAGGAGTTTAATCCTTTTAAGTTTATTCCTGGGGTAGGTGTAAAATATGCTCCTAAATTACCTCTCAAATCTCTTCCGTTCTTTGAATTCATGTTTATCTCTGTCACGGGTGTCATCCTGTTTCATTCACTGATCATCTGCAATTCTGCCATTTTTAATGTGTTTTCTGTCCGTCTCAGACACACCAATGCTGCTAATGCAGATGTGAAAGATATAAAAGAAGGGAAAGAGGGAAAAGAGGGGAAGGAGGAAGTAAAAAAAGATTCGGACGAGAGCCGTCCAGTGTCTGTGATGAGCTCGCTCAGCTACAGGAAACGCTCCCACCAGAAGGACTGGAACGGAGGTGCAGGGGATGACAGCTCTCTCTTCAGCGCCCTTCGGGAGAAGCCGGACATGCCTGACCGATTGTCGTTGCGCAAAGCTAAAAGCAAATCCACAGACAGGCCTCAGACTGGTGATGACCTGGATGACCGGGGTTCAGTGATATCCCAGGCTTACTCTGAGGCTGCCAGTAGGGCCAGGAAAGGTCTAGATCGTCGCTGGACCAAAAGCAGTCCAGAATTTGACAAAGAGTCCATGGTGTCCTCGGTTGCCCCGAGCCGAGCTTCCACACGCCGTGGGATAGACCAAGATAACGATGCTCTGTCTGGTGTGAGCAGCTTCAGCTTGCGACGTAGTACTTCTTGGATGGATGACAGCCGCAGTGATTACGGGCCGACAAGTACCAGTATGAGTCAACGATCTAGAAGCCGAAGCCCTGGAAGCACCAGCGTCGGCTCACGACTTTCCCTGGCCCGCAGCACCCGACTTAGCGAGTTTGGAGTTCGTTTGAATAATGATGATGTTGATGACGATGACGATGTTGACTCTGTGAGTGTGGCTGCATATAGTCCACGCTCAGTGGGCCGTAGTCTGTCCACTCCTGCCCAGCTACGCTCCTCTGAGAACCCACTGGACGCTTCTGACATTAAACCTGTGAGCCACCGCAACTACCTGGACCCCGAGCTAGAAAAAGCCATCAATGAAGTCCTGAGCTTCAAGCCAATTAAATTCAAACGCCGCAGCTTAGAAGACTCAGATGAAGAAGAGGAAGGAGGTGGCGGTGCAGGAGAGGAAAAAGATAAGAAGAGGATCAAGAGTTTGTTGCAAGACAAGGACGATGAAGGACTGGGCCTTAGCGGGTCCAGCCTGAGACGTTCAGCTTCAGGTTCTGCTGTAGATTCTGGACGTTCTGGAAGCTCGCTGAGTTCCTTCAGCTCCAAGAGCAGCAAGAAGAAGAACAAGAAGAGCAGGCGCTCTGAGTCTGACAGCTCCTCCAATGAGGGTCATACTCGGCGGCATTCCAGACAGAAAGAAAAGAGAAGATCCAAAAGCTCAAGAAAAAAAGAATCTGGATCGTCCGAGTCTGAATCTGACTCTGAATCATCATCTTCAAGCTCTGCATCAACAGTTTCATACCGTAGCTCAAACAGCGTCAAGAGAACCCCAAGACAGAAAGACTCAGATGGGGGTCCGGAAAGTCCTGATGAAGAACGACCCCCAAGCAAAAAAGAAATAAAGAAACAGAAGAAGAAAGTGGACAGTGTGGTTATGAAGTATCTCTACAAGCCTGACAGTGATTAAAGATCATTAACAGGTGACCCTGGATGGGCCAGACTGAGGATTGATGTTTTCAAGAAGCTTCTCTCTAAACGCATGATGTGTTCTGCTGTGTGTTAAACTCTAAACAGTAGTTGTATCATTGGATTAAAAGGCATGCCATGACACTGTTGCCTGAACATTGTTTTGGGTTTGGACACAAACAAATTCAAAGTGTGGCCGCATAGAGTATTGCACTAACACACAAATGCTTATCTTGATTTTGCCAAGTAGGACGTGTTCCTTGTTGGTTCTGAAACAATATACTATCAATCAGATCTTTGTGGTAGGTTTGACTTAGATTTTAGAGCTCGAAAAACTTCATGAACCACTCATTATCAGCCATTTATTTTTTTGGGTAATGGTTAGGGAAATGTTGGAGACTTAATAGGAAAGGATAGCGGGTAATAAGAGATAAGCTTTAGGCTTTTTGTTAATTTGACAGTATTTTTGTTCCAGGATCAACAAAAGATGTTCTTGGAAATGCAGTAAGCCACAATTAATGTAGGCCTACATAAAGCTTTAGAAATACTGGAAGAGTTTAAACTGATAACTGAGCAAGACCTTATTGCAAACAGAGTGGATGTTTTGGAACTACTGTAGATGTGCATTTGTGACCAATCAGGGACATTCACTCATGACTTTTGTCCCGCTATTTATCTCTGCATGGCATTGTGCCCGTCTGACCTCTCATAAGGGACTATATGAAGGTGTGGCTATAACCTTATCTTCGTGTTTCTAAAAAATCTTTTGTCTTTTTTTCCCTCCAGCCCCCGACTCTACAGGCCACACTCAGTGCAACATGATGAAGACAACACTGGACCGGAGAATGACACTACACAAACTGAAAGTACTATCCTTAAAGACAGCAATGGTGACGGTCAACCTTCGGAAAGCACTGCGTAGATCTGATCTGATGCTTGCGTGCACTGAAAAATGCCTCGGTTTACCTCTCATCTACCCTAGCACTGATTCACTTTGGTTTCTTCATAGCCTACAGTGGGACTAAAGTTTATCACTGCAGGTCTACATATACAGTATGTTTTAGAGTTTAGCTTTTTTTTTTGTTTTTTTTGTAGCTGCATGGCACCTGTATTTGTTTAGATCGCACATGTCTCCATCAACAACCCCTCCAAGAAAATGAAGTAATATATTGTGAAACGAAATGAGAATCTTTATCTAATTTATGTTTATTTTATTTGGTTAGAGTGACTGCTTCATGACATTTTGCCTTGAATTTGCTTGAGTGAACTGTGTAGCACAGCTTTACTGTAGTTTGCAGTTAATGAAATAGGGTATTTATCTTTCTCTCCTTTGTTCCTTTATGAGCTGGTGAACTACTGTTAACCAGAGGAAGTTAATTTAGCACTGGTTTGCTGAATGGCAGCATTTTAATTCTACACCTCTATAGGATTCAGTTTATTTTCTTGGGGGTGCTTCATGTTTGGGCCTTAAATTACATTTATAATCATTAATTTAAGATAATAATTTAGTACTACATAATTTAACTCTGCCAAAATTAATTATTGATTGGAGTCTAATAATTTCTGTTGTGTCTGTGGGTAAGTGTGGTGTGTGCATGTGTAGTGTGTGTATGTGTGTGTCTTCCCCTGTTTTTCTATGCATTAAATAAGACTTTTATTATGAAAGTACATACAAACAAGAGACTGTTTGTCTGTCCAGTGGCTTATGCAGTAAAAGCAATATGATATATAAAAGCAATATATATATAAGAAAGAGTTTTGCATTTGTTTTATTGTAAATAAAAGATGTTGATCCATTGTTATGGCTGTGAACTAGATTTCTGACAGATATGTCTAAAGAGTGTCTGTGGGGTAGTTTCAGCCCATATACCCGGAAGTTGCATAGAGCCAGGTGACCCAGTCAGCTCTTATCATTTTTGTGTCATATGCAACAAACTATTACTTAAAGGACTATGGGAAGTTTGTTGGTATGCCATTTGATCCTGAGATAAAAGTTTAAATGCTATATTATATATTATAAGTGCTATGCAAGCTAATGAAAAAGAGCATGATACAAGCATGCTCATGCTCATTTTATCACACACTGTCTGAAACATTATATTTAAATAGGGAAATTTAGAATCTTGACATACTTAATGAGATCAAAAAGTATAACAATGGGTCTTATTCAGTTGTGTAAAAGTGGTACACATTAGATTCACAGTAGATTCACATTAGGTGCACAAACTTGTTTTAGTGTATATTTTATCCTCAGTTACCCTAAGAACAACAGTGCAAATTTGTTAGGTTACTATTTTTTTTTTTATTGAGAAATTTGTCTTATTTTTTAAGGTTTATAAGAACATCTGTCTAGCAGACTAGAAGGAACGTAGTGTGCAAACACAAGAATAGCATTTAATCCCTGGAGTCTCCAGGGGGCCCTTAGATAAACAGCGTTGTGGGAACGCAAGGAGAGGCATGCTGGGATTTCCCACTGCTTTGTGTTTGGGCTCATCCACAGTATCTGTCTACTCTGTTCTGATCCATGTTCACTGATATCATTTGCTCTTCAGTGGAAAAGTTAAACCAGCAGGACACTGGTTTAAACCCTCCCTTGCATTGTCTCGTGATTTTCTAGCTGGCAGAGGCTTATGGTGCTTGATTTTATCTGTCGGAGGAAGTGCTGGATGTGTACTGTTTTAGAAGACTGCTGTTTTCAATGTAAGCCTACATGACATTAATGGGCAATGCATGAGAGTTTGTTTTTTTATTACCTGTAGACACGCATGCTATAATGCTAATCGATGGTTTGGTCTTCTAGGTGCTAGTAAAATAATGCAGGTTTTAAATAGTAATGTAACGAATGATAGTCAGACCTTTGTTTTCTTAATTTGACAAGCGACTCACATCAAAGATATAATGCTTCTTGGCCATTCAGATTAAAGGATAGGAACTGAAGGCCTATGATATCTATAACCATAAAGTTTTGTATCGTGTTGTTCTGACAGATGATGGGTTGTTTCCAAAGTCTTTTAATATCACATATAAAATTCCCAGGTTGCAACAAGTTTAAACTTATGCTAGAATCCTGTGATTTAACACCTGTCTTTTGCTTTCTGCTGATCGCGGCAGCCCCGAAGCTAATTAACATAGCCCTCTCTGGGTTGAGGATGGATTTCTTCTGCTATAGCTAATGGTCTTTTAATGTGTCCATTGTCAGACAAAGTCAATATAAATTTACTTTATTATTCCCCTAATAAATATGCTCTGATCTTCTCACTGTGCAGTTCCCGTTTGGAGCCCCATTGAAGTGTGGGGAATGTGTGTTGTCTGCAGACTGATGTTCCCGTTGAGAGGGATGCGGGAACATCAGGAATCATGATACAAAGTGGCTAATCGTTTTTTAACAGCTTGCTTTGTTTATAACTGCAGGGTTGGGAGACATAAAAGATTTGCAATATGTGAAAGAATTATTCTTAACTAAAAATACTGCATTTTTATTATTCATGCTTTAATGGTCTCTACAGTGTTGAGATCATTATAAAGATCCCCCCAAAGACGTATGTTTCAGAACGTTAAACTGCTTAAAAGTGCAAATTAATTAGCCATTTAATTCCAAAGTTCATTAGTAGAGCAGATGGAATGAATTCTGTAGGGTATATATAAACAAATGATCCAACCATAGATTGCCAGACTGTTTCAGCAGCAGTTTAGAGAAATTCTGCACAAGATGCAAACTTTAAACACTTAATAACTCACGTTGTGCTTAACCCTGGGTTATTCCCATTCTAAACCGCTTTTAACCAAGTAGAGAAACATTTCACACTTGTAATTTAGTGGTGTTAACCCCTGCATTGCAAACAACTGCAATGTGAACTTCTGCACTTCTGCACTTAGAATGTTACTGCTAGATGCTTAGCAACAGACAACCAATCACGTACCTCATATTCAAATGCTTTGGACAGTCGTAGAAAAATGGCATGTTGTATCCACCTTTTTCCTAACATGCCTACTGCATTTTAGATTAGGAGAGGCAATTCCTGTTTGGAGAAGTGCCACTTAAAAAGACTGACACAAATAATAAAGGTAACACTTTAGTTTAGGGACTTAAACTTATAACAATGCATATTACTAGGATATTGGCTGTTTATTAGTACTTATATTAATGCCTTTTTCTATATGACAATATTCTACATCCCTAACCCTATACCTAAACCTTAACAACTACCTTACTAACTATTAATAAGCAGCAAATTCGAAGTTTATTGAGGCAAAAGCTGTAGTTAATAGCTAGTTAATAGTGAGAATTGGTCCCCAAACTAAAGTGTGACTTTAATAAAGTTGATACAAATGATCTTTATTCAACAGTATGACTGTAAATTTTCCTTCATGTTCTATTTTCAGAAGTCAGGAAAATATGCTTGGAATTTTAATGTGACGTGCATAAGAAGAATATTTGTGGAAAGAGCTCCTTTCAAGTCCACTGCATTATTTCCCCCCTTATTTACTTTTTTCCTTTGTATTCCACTGCAACAATGTGAAAAAAGACAACATATACAGTACTGTGCAAGTGAGGTCTGTCCTCCTGATTTAATTTACCTGAATTCCTAAAAACACATTGAAATGCACTACTGGAATGCACTATAAGAATCTCTCCCTTTTCTCCCCAAATCCTCACGTCTCTCTCCAGGTTTGTTTTCACACAGATGCATTAAAATGTAATTGTCTCCCTTTTTCTCTTCTAATCCCTATTAGCAGTGTTTACTGGAATGTTTCTAAAGCAGGTAAATACAATATTTGCTATCTGTCCGAATGATAGAAATCACTTTGAAATATTATCACTCAATGTTGCAGTTAATAAAGATTTATGATTAAGGCTATGCAAATTAAATAATATAGATATATATTACTACAGTGATATTTTACAAGTCTGTAATATTGCTGTGGAAATAATCAAGCTTTTGGAGTTATTCGTGGTCTGCTGTGGTAATTTGTAAAATGCTTTTACACAGTGGTTAAAGGGTGAGTAGATCAATGTCACCTCATTGTACCCATTTTTGAAAATGTTTATTATTGTGTTCATAGAGCAAATGTATCTGTTCACCAGATCTGACAGGGACTGGGAAACATTGAAGCGGTCTTTGCATCTGTCGCAGTGTTATTGTAGATCTACCATGCAGAACACAGAGACAATAAACCTTGACTCTCTGCGACCTATTCAAACTGCTGACGAAATGTTTCAGTCAGATCCGGTCCAGCCCTGCTGCCAACAATTTCCCATAAAGATCAGCTAATAAAAAAGCTGTTAAGATGGTTCCAGTAGTCTTAAATAATAAAACCTGCATTTTCTCATTTCATAGCCCCTTTTCAACAGAATCTCCTCCAGCCCAGCAATCCTGCAGTGCAATAGAGTGGGTGTGCGATTTCTGACGGTGTGAAGGTCAGCGGCAGTTTAATAGAGCATCATTTTTGTTTGGTAAGTGAATTATCAGTGCTGTGCAATAAATCACTGGAATAAATCAGTCAGGGACCTCAGGACTCATTTTACTAATGCATATCAAACAGTCAGAATGACCTCTGACCTTTATAAGACCTGGGCCCGGTTGCATGAAAGTCCTTAAGTAATTTGACTTGGGGGTATTCCTGAGGGGAAAAAATTCCCTGAGGTAAGGGATTTCTTCAAGAGCGTTGCAACAAACGTCTTAACCGTCACCCTTATCTAAGTGTTTATACTAAGCGTTTCACGGTAGTTCCTGTCAACATACGGCAATGGGCGCCGCGGTTGCTATAGTTACTACATCTCACAATAAACAG